>JBAIZZ010000052.1:126954-372106 GCA_037355905.1 Heliconius aoede | reverse complement strand
ATATGAGATTCTTAAATTCATACAACTAAGGGCCAGGTAATGGAGTCTCCACTGTACTGTATCATAATATATTAAAACAAGTAATTTTTTATTTTATAATGTAAAAAGGCCATCTATGTGCCGGACCCGTGATCCCATATATGATGTCTATACTAGATCCTTTGAGAACCAGATTTAAAAGAAAGAGCTGTGTAATATTATTAAAATAGCATAAAATTTTAAGTATATTACTTATTATTATTACTTAGATTGAAAGTTGCAGATTACTTTTGAAAGATAATTTCCAAGAACTTATATAAATAATCAATAGAAGGTTGTAGGACATTTGTATAATGAGTCAGTGGAGAAAACATATATATATGAATTAGATTTTATATCATAGCGTACCTTTCAACGAGAATCGTTGGACGTATAATGATGATACTTGTGGATCAGAAATAAACTTTTTTATACAATCTTGGTTTACTTTATCGTCAAGTGCCGCGGTGAGAGTCGGTGGAACGATGTCATCCTCCGGCAAAAGTACCGTTGCAGCACGACGCAAGTAATTTGCAAAATCTTGGAAATCAACTACAACTATATTTTGCGTTTCGGAAGTGTTTTCACTCCCGTCAAGGGAGTCTCCCATGATGTTTCGGGATAATAAATACTTGTCTTATTAGAATAAAATAACTTTCTTGCGGTCACAATACACCGCAGCCGCAAAGAATAGTTTGACAGCTATAGAAAATGAGCAGCTGGTTATTGATGACGCATTTTCTTGTATTGCCATTACAAATATTTGACGGGCGTTGTCTACACTATCATAATTGTCTATAGTATATTATTATAAAATAATTCATGAAAAAAAGAACCAAAAGTCACAAAATAAAATAATAAATAGAATTAATTTGGTTATATCAATTCTAAGTTCTACCTTAGACTCGACTATTTTGTATAATAAATAAATATTTTAAAAATATTTTTGTGATTTTGTTAAGTGGCGAAAATCTATGCTTAGTTTTGTTACCAATACATAGAGTTATGACGATCGTAGGAGAGTAGCTATAGCGATTTTATAGATACAAATCTGTTTCTCATTTATTGGGGAGGAATGTAAACACTCACACAGTTGCAATTAAAACAATTGAAACTAATCAAAAAATAATCATCTACCACTACACAACGTAAATATCATCCGCTTAGATTGTAAATCGGTTTTCTGTTGTTGTGTAGATAAATTTTTAAATCACTCAAAAGTGTAAAAAAATACAAAGTTCTCATCTCTGCCCATGGATTTTGATTATTTTACCGTAGTATAAATAAAAAAAAATAATTAACCCGAAAAAAACAATAAACACGACTGCATAGAACTAAAAACAAAAAGCAAGCCCAAAAGTTCATTAGGATTAAGAGATAATTATTTTTAAATTGTTTTTCGACTCTCCTGCTGATAATTTGCTCAATAGGTAGGCTGGTTATTTTTTCTTTTTTTTAAACATGTATTTTATTTAAATATTCGGTAAAATATAAAAAAAAATCAAACTAATAAAATAATAATAATTCTAGGATAGTCACACTTAGTTAATGTGCATATAAGAGAAGAGAGACTTTAAGCCTAGTTCCTTAAAAATCTGTTAAATCCTCTTTCCTATTTAACGGTATTTTCAATCAAGTCCCCTTCCGTTGCTACGATTTATCCATCGCAGTCGACAAAAAATCTGCCTATATCAGCCTATAATGCCTGTACGAATATTCAATGTATTTGGAACTCTAGCGTTGAACTTTTAAGATATATTTTGGAACTGAAAAAAATCTCATTGTAGAAGGTGAATATTACAGCGCAGACTATAAAGGCAGTGATTCGAGGAGCGTTTCGTCACTTTACAAGCCCGCTGTAATAAGATATCGGACGCTCTATCACCCTGGATAATGTCTTTATTATGCTAGCTAAAACAAAGATATTTTTGAAAATATTGCATTTTTTTATTGCCTTAAATAGTTAATATTAGAGTGAAGAACTTAATGCTATTTATGCATTATTAAGGATTGCAGCTCGTAACTTTATTTGACTACGAAACGTAAAATCTTAAGCATGTAACTTCTTGTTTTGAATAACATTATTTGAATTTTAAATTCAATTGGAATTTGTAATTTAATTGAAATATTATGTTTTTTAATTTTATCACTGACCGATCATCAGCATTGTGGCTCGTATCCAACATGATGGCTCGTGTTACCCAAGTTGTTATTAACATATAAGCGTAAGTTGAACGTATTCTATTTGCAGTAGTTATAAAGTTTTCTAGTAAGGCGTAACACTTTTGGGTGGTAATTTGTCGCTAAAATCCTTATTTATTGCAACAGAGAAGTTGGATCGGCCCCGGGGGCGAGTCGCAAAGTTCGCTCCTTTAACTCCGCTTCACTGAATGCCTACACCTTGAGCACATATTGAGGTTGAATCCTCGTTTTCTTGTTTTAGTTGAAATATGGTGCTGGGAAAACTTTAATACGATTTTGGAACTTTACCCTTTCACGTTGTCTTAACTGCTTCTAAATCTTTATCTTATCCTTATGCAGTGGCCTCTTATTGTATGTTTTTTTTTGCTTTTATATGTACATTACGAAATACGGATTATTGATATACAGCTGGTAGTAAAATATCTATTGTATATATAGGTACATAAAAAAAGTCAGCCTCACGCTGGGTCCCGCACAAAGTAGGGTAGGCAGAGGAAATCTAGTATTAAGACATTTCATTCTCACTTTCTGCCGAATTTTGGAAGCATTGTGTGTTAAGTGGCGGAACTCAACGCCACGTTTTGCCTCGACACCATAGTGAAGAAATATAAATTTAAATAAATATTTCATCTCCTAGAGTAGGGATCAAACCCACAACCGGTCAGTTTTACAGTCACACTTTGAGCCCCTGCGCCACAATTGACCTTACGCCTGGCCTGCGTAAATTTTATAAAATTAAATTCAATAAAACTTTTTATTTTATTTATCTCAAATATTAAAAATTTAATATTTTTTATCTAGTATATACAGAAAAGTAGGTAGCTACTTTTTTTTAGAAAACGTTTAATCCTAATTGTGGAACAACACTTTAAAAATTATAAAAAAATAACAGCTGGCTTTCCGAATTTAAATTAATATTCTTTCTGCTTTGTAAGCACAATTTTCATTACATCAATTCTGAATTTTTTGCATCGTTTCAAAAATTTTGGTGGGCCGGTATTATAATGGTAAATATTTTGCCTTTTAACGAGGAAGCTATTTTATCACGTCCTCCTAAAAGGGTTGGACGCGTCTCGCTAAATTTAAATCCATAGTTTCGATGGGAGAGTATACTTTAAACGTCATAGTATTTCTAGGACATAATTTTTTTTTATTGTTTTTATTTATAGTAACTTTTAAATAAAATCACATTAAAAAAAAACTAAAAATAATCTTACAAATGTTATCATTTCTTTAGTTATGATAACTTTCAAATAACGAATTTATAATAAATAGCAATAAAAAGATATCAACTCAATTTTAGCTCATTTAAGTCGCTTTAAAATTAATTTTCAGTATTTAGTGTCTGTATTTTATTGCTGTCGTGGCGTAGCGGCACAAGATGTGACTGTAACGCTACGGTTGTGGGTTCGATCCCTACTCGAGGAATTGAAATATTTATTTACGTTTATATTTCCATTTCTTCGCTCTGGTGTTGAAGTAAACCGCGGCGTTGAGCTCTGCCACTCAACACGCAATGCCTCTAGATTTCGGCAGAAAGTGGGGAACAGCGTGTCTTACAACGAGGTTTCCTCTGCCTACCTTGCAGCGCGCAGGCTATAGCGTGAAGATTTAATTTAATTAGTATTTTATTTACTCAAAAGTGGATTTAATGAAATTGACACCAAAATAGCAGTATTTATTTATAGATACGTTATTTGTAAAAAAATAATAAATTAAAAAAAGTATCACACTCGCGTCACAAAGTTGTTCAGAAAATTTAATTTATGTTGAACTTGTTAAGTTCGTCGTTTGTTGCGGTCGTCCGCGTCACTCTTTAACAGAATAAGCAAGAACAGCAAATAAAACGCACAGGTCGCTGAATTTATAATTAAATTGCGTTTGCGGACGTCTCTCGAATATCAAATTGTATACGAGTGGTGTCTGTGGCAGTCGTTTAACTACAATTAAATATAGAAAAATACATTTTTTTAAATTATTTTATTAGCTTTTTGATTAGGTATACAACATATTAAATATTTCATTACAACTTTCAAGTCACGTTGGGTAAAGGGGTGATGGCGTAAATTCGTTCAAATTCTGTAATAGCTGTCATCATACCCTCAGCCCTTTTTTCTGCTATGATCTCATCTCTACTTTCCTATCTTAGCTTACATATAAATAGATTGCATTGCTAGTTGTATTATTCATTATTATTGTACATATATATCAAAAATATCATCAAGAAACAGAGACAACAACATTCATTATAAATACAATTGAGAAAACATTATAAATAAAACACTAGCCTCACTAAAAATAACATTTCCAATTTCCACTCATAGTATGTTATATGTGAATTTAGTAGCTATGGAACTTTCATGTCGGTAACAGTAGAAGCTTTTAATATGAATAACTTATGATTGAGTGTTTTCCGTTAAATGAATCACTGAGCTTAAACAGGGAAATTAATTAATTAGATTCTGTTAGTGGGTGTGTTATCGTTATTAATAGTCGACCTAGATGTGCTCAATAGATCAGCCGAGGCGCCCCTAAAATTTATCAATCATTCACATAGCGTTCATTTCCTTGTCAGTTTTTTTTTGTACAGAATAAAAATATTTTTAGATATATACATTTAATTTTACGATAAGTAAATTAATAAAAAAATCTGTGTTGAATGGAGGCAATGCCGCGCTGCTTTACCTTGACACCAGAGCGAAATGACAATATAAATTTAAATAAATATTTCGTTTTCTCGATTGAGGATCGAACCTACAACCAGTCACGTTTACAGTCACTCAGACTGACCTTAAGTTTTTTACGTGTATATTATAATATGCACAAGCAATAATATATTTTTGAAAAAATACATATAATGGATAAAAAAAAATCTTTAATGAAATAATATTTTTTGCTCGACGAGTATTTTTTAATTATCTAATGGAATATCTGATATGGAACTAAAATTTCAGTTATACTATAACAAACACATTTGTTAATTACGTGATTGACGTCCTATCAGTGTTGTTCAGGTTGATGAACGTGTCCTAATAGGCATATGTAATATATGTATATCTTACGTATATTATATAATTACATAAGCTGGTACTTCCACATGTTAAAGGCTCTATAATTGGCAGATGCAAGTAATATGGTGAGTAAAATATGCGATATACAAAAAATATAATGATCATAGTGCTTGTGCCACAGAGCCACGACGGCCTCGCGTGTGTTATATTATATATCCAAAGATAGACAAATATATGTAAGTTGGTACATACTACGTAGGTACACGCAGCCCTGATCTTATCAGGCCTATTGTATAACCATATATCTATAGTGTACAGGAGACCATAGTTATAAATTTTACGATTTTTGGAACTCGGTGACGACGTCGCCCGGTGTAACATTTACTGGAAAAACATTCGGTTTTGCGGCAGTCGTTTACGAGGGAACAACTCATAATATACTCGTATTTTCATTATGATCCATTTGTTTGTGGGTTGCCGATATTGACTCCTTCTATATGCTATGTTTACGACACGACAGGAATATTTTGTTATAAGTATAATAAATTTTAAGCATAAGAGCTTAGAACTGTATAAAAAAAAGAAAATTCAGCAAATAATTACAATAACATAATAAAAAAAATAAAAATAATATTAGTTGTGTCAACTCTTTTTAAATATGTAAATATTTGTTGCTGTGGTTTCAAAAGTCGTACTCATGATATTTTAGCTCAAGAGCATAAATATTTGTCGCTGTTAATTGATATCGAATAGAGTAATTGGCAATCCGTGAGGTTTTTTTCTAATGATTTAAATACAAAAAAAACAACATATTATATAATCTTTGTATATACTGATAAAAGAAATACAGTAGCTTGACAACGTTGTTAGAGTCACCATGTATCTCGCAGCCCGAGCAGGGTAGGCAGAAGGAATCTGTTGTTAAGATACTCCGTTCATCATTTTTCCCCAAATTTTGGAGGCATTGTGTGTTGAATGGCAAAACTCAACACCGTGCTTTGCCTCGACACCATAGCGAAGAAACTGAAAAAATTAAATATTTCATTAACTCTAGTGGGAATGGAATCCACATCCCGTTACGTCTACATACTCAATTGCCCCTGCACCACCACTGGCCTCATCATTCTGTAAATATTGAAATGAATTTTACAAACTTTAGCTATAGACGTGCTATTAAAACAATTTATAAGTCATATAACGTATAATATTCACCATTATCTTACAAAACGGTGTAAACATAAAATATGAGGTGTAATTACGATGTAACACGTACGTGGATCGTCGCGCGGTCCGCGAGCTTCTGGAGAAGTTTCAAATAAGTCTCATTACTGGAGCACCTGTTTGCGGTCGAGCACTTTACATGGCTGACACACTTTCTTTCTATGCATAATGTTGTGTTATATTATCGTTTTTTTTTGGCTTCACGCTGTATCCCGCACATAGCGACGTAGACAAGGGGAAGTTGAAATCCTAGTGTTAATTCATTCTGTTCCCATTAAGACACTTATGTTACCCACTTTCCCACCGCATCGGGAAGGTGGTGTGTGGCGGAAATCAACACCGCGCTTTACCTCGCTCAGGTGTTGGATTTAACGGATAGCTTGATTACTTCAAAACGCTACTATCATTATTAGTTGAGTCTACAATAGTACTATTTTATAAAGTAAAATAATATATTTGTCTATTTTATAAGTTGTTGTTTTTTAATTTACCTATTTTTCCATAAATTCAAATAAAATCAACAAAAACAAAAAATACATATAAAAATTTGGAGTAAAAATTAAGTTATCTACAGGGTGAAAGTGGTCGCAGAAAAAGTGTTGGTTAATGGTCATCATCATGGTCGTCGCGGTGAACGTGGAAATTACAGTAACTATACCGTTGGTGTAACAGCTTTAATGAGAACGATCTTCTGTGGAATACAAATTACTATACGCGGGTAAAATGTTACCTCACATTTAGGTATCTTGGAGTGGAAATTAAAGTGGCACTTCGAAGATTTTTCTCTTGCTCCTCGTAAATTAATGCCTGGCTACTATTTAGGTGTCTTCGCTAAGCGTCCGTGACCTCGTCTGTTTATAACTTCCAATGTTACATCGTGAGTCATGAAACAATGATAGTATCTGTATTAATTAATTATCATGCTATCATATATATATATATATATATATATATATATATATATATATCATGATTTTCTTAAAAATATTACGTTATTGTAATTACTATAAAGAATTGAGATTGTTTTGAATTTAATATATAAAACTAATTATTTTTTATAGGTACTCGTATATATTTTTATAACATTTGTATTCTACGAAACTATCTATCCATTTTAATCAAAAATACTAAATGTACAGACAAAATATTTTGACTGTTTTGTTATTGAACTGGATTATATATTTTATTATTTTTTTAAAATTTAAAGATTACATTGAACTATTTTTTATTACGAACTGCTGTTTCAAAAAGCAAATCAAATTTTTACAAAAATAATTTTCAGTAGTTTTTTATATAATTACTTAGTATCTATGAGAGATACTACATAATGCAGCCTTTTAAATCTTTTAACGGGATTTGCAGATAAAATCGCGGAGTAAAGTATGGACGTGGAAATCCATCGAGACTGATAAGAAAATTCCACATCCCACGCGAAGGAATGCGATGCGAGCTCGTATGCTCCACGCTGGAGCTTTATATGCTTTTACATTACCAACATATCTGAATCTTTAAACAGAATTATTTATCGAATAAATAATGCTTAAGGAAATTCAAAATGTTAAAAAAAAAAGAAATTAAAATCGTACTTGATATCATTATATTTGCATATGTATTTACTGAACTGTTATAATATTAGTGAAATATAATAAAACTATAATAAAAATATAACTATGATAAAAAGACAAGCAGTAACAATCTTTCTGAAAGTTTCTCTATATAGAGGTATTCAATATTTGCATACCATTCTCAACAAGTCAAATTACTAGTCTGACAAAATCTTGGTAATATCGGAGTGCTTTCATTTTTAATATTTAGGATTTAAACTTTTACTGTGCTTGAAATACGAAGACTTATTTATACTATATAAGGCTTGGACTATTCTTCAGTTTATAAAAAGTTTGTGACTAAATCTATTATAATTTGATATAAATTTATATTTGAAGTCATTGTGGTGTATTTGGGACGCAGTGCCCTGCATGTGACAAGTTCCATTGCTATTGCTATGGGATGCAAAACTTGTAGTATAAAGAGTCTATCATTATATCGATTGATCGTGACAATAAAGATCTTCACGGCAATTAGGCTGGTATTCTTAAAAATTGTAGATGAAAGAAGATAAAAGATCAAAAATCTTATGTGAAAAATAAAATTGCCATAGATAAGTTTTTCAAATAAAGGAAAATAAATGTTGTGTACGTCTTAGCCAATTAGTAAAGATACATTCAGCTTTGATATTTTTAAAGCATCTTTAAAAATAGCAAAAAATAAAGGATGCAAAAAAAAAACGGTCAAGTGCGAGTCGGAGAAAGTTCATAATAGTTTTTATATGTAATATGTTTTTTAATATTAAAGGAACGGAGGGTCTGACCACCAACTTTGATTGTAAAATAAATAAAACTCTGATTGTAACTTTTTAATAAGGCATTAATAACTAAATATAAAATATTTATTTTACATTATAAGATATAATATATAATACGGCTATTTTTATAACGATAATCATATTATCACTTACAAAATAAATTGCTTTCACGCATATAGGCCGACTTCTTTACATGATAGAGCATCATTATTCGCACAAATATTTGTGTAGCTCTCACCACGTCTCAGCAGTTAACAATGTGCCAGAATCAATATATGTAAATTATGTGTCTCGTGTTTTAGTAATCTGAATAAATAATATGATGTAATTACGTTCTTATTTACTGCTTCACGCTGTATCCCGCACACATCAGGGTAGGCAGAGGGAACCGGTGTTAAGACACTCCGTTCCCCACTTCCTGCCAAATTCTGGAGACATTGCCTGTTGAGCGGCGGATCCCAACGCCGCGCTTTGTCTCGACACCAGAGCGAAGAAAAATGGAAATACAAACGTGATTTTTACTTACTGTATTATGTTAATTTTACTAAGAATGTGTAATTATAAAGGTTATTCGAGTATTAATTTTTCTATAATATGTTATCATATTAAATGTAAAATTAAGTATTGAAAGTAAACTAAAAATAATAAAAAGAAGCTTTTTTTTGGGCGCAGCGTTGAAATTCGCCACTCTACACGAAATGCCTCGAGAATTCGTTGGAAAGTGGGAACCAGAAGAACACTAGGTTCCCTCTGCCTACTCTGCTGTGTGCGGGATACATGCCTACCCTGTTGTGTGCGGGATTAATAGTAACTATATATATTATGTATATCAAAGTATTGTAGCAGATTGTAAAGAAAATGAATTACAGAGTAAGTACATATAATTATGGCTTTATTAAAGGTAAACCTTTGTATTTAAACACAATGGTGTCTCATTACTATATGTGATTATTTGAGTGTATAACGCATTCGTGTTGCGGTGATATTAATTAATGGACGCGAATTCCTCCGCTACCACAGCATATTATTTGTAACGGTAAATTATATCAGAAGAATACATATATATCGGCGGAAAATTATATTTTATTATGTAATATTTAATCAAATCAGCTCAAGCTGTATCCATAGCTAGTGTTTAGACACTTCGGTCCCCACTTTCTATATATATTTCATTTTATGGAATGGAGATTGAACCTACAACCAGTCGCTTTTACAGGCATACTTTGTGCATGTGTATGGCATGGCGTGGCTGGCAATTTTAATAAGAATATACAAGTAACGAGTAAGTTACTTTTAACTTCAGCTTTTTAAGATATTTGAGCGTTATAATAGGTTTTTCGTATTACTTACTCGTATTACTACTAAGTAGATTTGTATAGTTGTTGAGCATTCAACCGTAAAAATGTTGGAAAACTTTTAATGGTCTTCGTCATCTTCATTCTTTTGTAAAAAGATGGTAAGTACTTTGATATAATATACAAGATAACATGGAAAAATCTATTTTATCAGCTTCACGCTGTATCCCGCATATAGCAGAGTACGCAGAGGTTTGATTGAACACTAGGTTCTAGTGTTAACTCATTCCATTTATCACTTTCCGTCGAATTTTCGAGGCATTGGATGATGAGTGCCAGAACTGGTAATGTATTAAAATTATCAATTATTATCGTTTCGATATTTGCCTTTAAAAAATATATATTTTTGGTCAACATGCGTCGTATCTACGCTTTTCAATATGTGAAATCAATTTAATAAATTGGGTAATTTCAGAGGACGCAGCTGTCATAGTGTTTCGACTGATAGAGGTCTTTTTTTCTATTGCCGATAGTAATGACACTTTCAAAACATTTTGAATATTTCTTGTTCAAGTCGCGGCAAACGGGTCGGGGTCAGCTTGACGAATGTTGTACGAAATTAGAAAAGTTTAAATGCGCTGTGGGATTGCTGAAAATTTCTATTGGCAGATGCATTTGCTATTTTCTTATATCTAGAACAGAAATAAGAGAAAAATAATATTGTAACATTAACTATATTATATAAAATATATCGCCTAATATTAACATTATTACAGTATAAGTACAATATTAGAAGCGGATATAAGTAATAATTCAAAAGCGAGTCGACGTTTCGTGGCACGTCTCGTCGCGAACTTTGGTTAATTGAATAAATCCAACTAACGCGCTCGTGACATAAAGTGCATAGCTAATTGAAACTGTGCGACCTCGGAGTCAAGTTAAACTATTGATGTTTTAAGCGAGATACGTCATACTTGCTGAAGTGGGAAGTGGTTTGAGATTTAGTAATAAAGTGCAATGAAAATATTCATCAATAATAATTTATTACCTCGAGTTTCGATAGAACCTACAACCGTCGCGTTACATTCACGTCATTCATTATGCCTCTACAATGACCTCGACTACGAATTAACTTATAATTATTTAAGTATTTATTTTTTACGAAACTAAGGCCACTCATCGGAGATGCAATTCTAATTAAGTTGAGCTGGCTGTCGTCTCGTGAATGTTAAATTAAATGACCAAGCGATTACTCAGCAATGGCGCCCGGCAAGACGGAGTGCTGCATCATTGTTCAAGACGTGCTGACACGGAACAGGATGCGATATCTCTTCCAGATATTACAAAGTAAAAATGGTACTGCTATATTTTTTTATTTATGAGTGAGTTTATCTACAAATATCATGCTAGAACATAGGACGGACAGTATAATATTAAATTTTAACTTGCTATTTAGTGTAGGTTTAGTTTTTTTTATAGGCATTGTGTGTCGTGTGGCGGAATTCAACGCCGCGCTTTGAAACGATACAAGAGCGAAGAAAATTAATTTCATTTCCTCGTGTGGGAATCGATCCCACAACCTGTCGAGTGTCGCGTTCACAGACTCACGCTTGAACACTGCACCACGGCTGACCTGTAGGTGCAGTAACATTTTATTCTTTTTCTTATTATTATTATTAAATAATTAACTTTTTTTTATTGTAATATATGTATAATGCATGTATGCATGTATGGAATATAGATAAAAGATATAAGTTAATATTTAATATAAGCAATATAATTTTGAGTTCTGAAGGGTCGGATTTAAGATATGATATTTTTTGCGAGTTTGATGTCGCGTGGTCTATGCTGCTCACGATCCACTTCAAGTTTCCACTCACGTCGAGCAACGGGGTAAGACCGCAAATTCGCCGAATTTTCCTAATGACCGCCATCACACCGACAGCTATCTTCTTGTGCTTGAGAACTTCATTACAATTCGTTACAATTACAGTGGTTGATATGTTAAAGGAGAAAAATACCTTTGAGATATTTTATCTTCTAAGGAAAATGAGAAACGGAGTGTCTCAGCACTAAGCTCTCTCTGCAATGATTTCTATATTCCAGATACAGATACGTGAAGATAGTAATTATTGATTTATCTTCCTCAGTGCTTTGCATCATAAAAACCTGACAGATATAGGTAAAAACAAAAAATATATATTAGATTAAAGTTTTACGAGCACTCACGTAGTCTCTGTTAGTGTATTATTATGGTACGTACAAGCAATAACTCGGCTGTAGGTTACAGCCCGCCATTTCCGGGGACAACACTAGCACTCACTTCCCTCCCGGTATTAGTAGCTCGGGGTGGGCGTTTGTTTGATACGGTCGCCGCTGACAAGCCGCGCTGACTTGTATGTAACTGGCACGCGAATGTGTTTTTGTCTATATTAACATTTAACATGATTTTTTGCATTTATAATTAACACTTTGAATGTTTCTTTTTGATAAATATTTAATAGAACAAAAAAATTTTCCCGCATGGTCCTACTCTAGCTAGAGAGAAAAAAAAATAAAAGAAATATATATTTATTCAGTGTAACAACAAAATACGTTCCAATTTTATTATTAATAGAAATTTATCAATATCAGCACAAATACCGACGAAACGGTAAATCTTTACTCCAAAATAAAAAAAAAGAGCTTACCACAACGCAATGATAAAAGTAAGTATTATGGGATCGTTTTTCTTAATGATGCTGATAAATGAAGAAGAATATGATTGGACGGGATGATGAGGCATCGGGCGGAGACGAATGGCGTGCATTATTCGTGTTAGAGATAAGGACGCTTTCGACGTTTACATCAGATCGTATTAGAAGATAAATAAGGGAAGACCTCTGGGGACTTTTGCCTTGAATGAGTGGCGTTCAAATTTATAAGACATACCTATTGGTTGAAGAATTAAACATACAACTTAAGTCTTATTCATGAAAAGTGAAGTACGGAGTGTCTCAACACTAGATTCTCTCTGTCTATAGAAATGTATAGCGTGAAGCTAAAAAAAAACATGAAATAAGGCATACCATTTTGTGAAAATGCTATTAATGTAAGGTAATAATGCAAATTCTGATGTAATAATTAACACTTATTTAATGTACACTATACAGGCAGGTACATAAGCTATACTTAAGTGTTTGACAGCCGTGAATTAAAAGCAATCGTTCTTCATTCACACGTTAAGTATTGTCGTTAATAAGCAATTCATATTTTTATTTTGCATATTATGGTGAATAAGCAGTTTATATATTACATAACATCTAAAATATATTCATTGTAATATGTAAAGAATGTAGATGTGAAAATAATTTTTGAAATCTGTATGCGAGTAAAATAAAGGTTTGGGTGCTTTAAAGAAATGAAAATAGAATTTAATGTAAGATCAGTGTAAATGGAAAGATATTGGAACAAGTTGAAGAAATAGCACCTATAGTGTTATATATAGAGATATATATTGGTTAAATGCTATTTCTTAATAAATATTTTTATTTTATCTATCTTATCTATATTGTTAAAAGGCGTATCGCTGCTAGTCACACAATGATCGATGGCTTAAATGCATTGATGAAATTTCGGCATATTTGCACGTTTGCCTTTACATAATAGAGTGCTTGTATCGACGCTGCTATACCGCAGCGAAACCTAAGTATTATAAAAGAAGAATGAAAGAGAGATAAATTTTGTGGGATTGTGCATTCATTGGATACACAGAGTCAGTTGAGCTGATCAAGTCTGCAATGAAAGGATATGCAGTGAGGATGTCACAGATAATATAAAGGAAAAGGTGCTTAGTTAGCTTGAATTCGTGAACAGAATGACAAATGACAAAAAAGATATGGCAGTAAGATTGATTACAAAAAGGGACAGTGGAGATCAAGGTTGACCTTCGAGGACGCAAAATTGAGGGTATTGTCGGAAGGTTATGTGTAAAGCATGAGCCCGGAGGGCATGTGCGAAGAGATAGATGACAGTGGATGAGGCAAACGAGGTGTGCAGAGACCGTCGCTTTTGGCACTATAGAAGGTAAAAAAATAGTTCACATTCGACTAGAGCAGCCAGTAAATAATATGTGCTTAGTTAAGTCTAAGTTAAGTCTAAGTTTAGAAGCTAGCACGTAATTGTCAATGACCACTTCACCTTGTTTTTAATTTACATGTAAACTTGATTGTATACTTATAATTACTTAGTAAATAAATTAACATACTTCTTTTAATTCTTACTCGTATTTTATACAGCATTGTAAATTAAATAACAATAGGCAAATGAGAATTTATTAATTTTAAATTAAATTTATCTTAGTTATTTAAGTAGATAGTTCCATCTAGTCTCTGATAAAATAGCGCCTGTGCTTCGAAGTGAAATTACTAAGTTTGTTTGTAACAATAAAAACAAGCTCTTCAGGCTATTTGTGGGCAAATGAGATGTAAAGTACGGAATCCTGCCATTTTCTAGAGAATCTCGTTGTTCGCAGACGCAAACAAATCTACAAATGTTACTCCAACCTCGTTCATCGATGAGCCACGTCACTCTTGGACTTTTAGTGTTTTTTTATTAAGTAATCTTAATATATCAATATTAAAATAATTTTACAATATATTATAATAAACAAACGTGTATGTAATTATTTACACGAATAATAAACTTACTATAAACTTATTTATTTTTTAACATAAATTGATGTTTCAGAATGTACTTTTATAACTAAAACTAAAAAAAAAATAGTCATTCTTGTACGCAAGGTCATTAATATATATATGAAAGAAAAAAATACTTAAGTTATAATATAAAATTCTTAGTAAAAGTCAGACCACTAACTTATAGTTGGCGATTTTTAACTTTTATCAGTCAAAGAGAAAAACCGCGTAATAGAGAAGGCTCCCCTCAGGAAGCGCGAAGGGGAGATCAAATATGCTTTAATGAAGTAGTATATCGTCTAGACTGCTTTGAAGCACGTATTAAAATGCATACATTTAGCATTTTAATTACTGGCAGTTGTCTAACGAGAGTGTGGCTGAGGTGGGTGACACTTTATTGTTACGTAGGTACGACTCAAATAATTTCTATTACATACGTAAAAAATACTAGAAATAAATGAAATAAAATCATCTTCATGATGTATCCCGCACTAAGCAGGGTAGACAGAGAGAAACTTATATTAAGACTCATCCGTTCCCCACTTTCTGCCGAATTGAGTGGCGGTTTACGACGCCGGGCTTAGCCTCGACATCAGAACTAAGAAACGAAAATATTAATTATTTCAATCCTTCGAATCGGACACGGACCCACAGTTATACATTTGCTATCCTTCGGCACGACTGATCTCAGATGTGTTAGTTTAATTATACTAAAATTTATATATTATACATACATATATATTACGTAGATTTTTTTAATATAATCTTTTTTTATTTTATAAATAGCGTTACATATTTCTGTACAATGTATTGTGAGGCGGGCGGATAGGGTATAATATCAAGAAGAGCAACGCCAACCCTCGCTATCTCGCGGCCTTATAATGTCGTAAAATGTGGTTGCGACGGTTTGTAGCTGGGATTTCAAAACTTGAGACAAAAACATCTTGATTTATCTTACACCTCTTTTGTTTTATTTTTTACTCTAAATAATCCAGATATCTGCTGTTAAATCGGGAGTCATGAGATGGACTTGCCTATACAAAAAGACCAGTCCAGTCATCAATTAGACCAGTGCGACTGTAAACTCGTGTGTTACACAAAGTTGTGGGTTCGATTCCCACTTGAGAGAATGAAATATTTATTTTCGAATTTCACTACTTACATGCAATGGCTCCAGAAAACGACAGAAAAAGAGGAACTGAGTTACACTAGATTCCCTCTGCCTACCCTGCTGTTAGTAGTAGCGTGACGCTAAAAACAGCTTAGGAAAAATATAATCAATTTTTTAAAAATTTCATAACGAGAAGTGTTGTTTGGTATAATGAATGAATATTTACATAAAATAAGTTAAACTCATATACATAATTGTTATCATATTTATATAAATACTTAGTATTTATTCGAGAAATCTACATAAAACGCTATGTTAATCGCGAAAATTGACTCGCACACCCTTTTCTTTATCCTTTTGCTTCTCATTTTAATTCAATTTAGTGGATGAGGCAGAAAAAGTAATCTTCGGGGTTGGGTCGGGGCGCTACAGAGAGATTGGAAGTCATCGGCGCAGTATTGGGACAAACTCATATACTTTTACGACTCGGAAAGTTTTTATTCACGGCACAAGAGATTTGCAATCCGCGCAAGCCCTCGTATGTGAACAGTATGCATAAAACACTAAATGTGAATATATTTTTTATTAGGAATGCGAAAATCTACTTTGGTGTATATTATGACATATTTTGATGTAGGCTCTAATAAATATTATCACCCAACAGCTTGTTAAAAGCTTGTTTAACTTAAATATATTAGTTTTTACGTCTTTTTGAAACTGATATATTTTTTTATAATATTCATGAAAATACGTTAACCTCAGTATAAGGCGGAAAATAAATAGATATCTTTACCTATCTTTTACTAACTAATATAAGCACGATTCAAATTACTATTACACCCAACTATGTTTCGAAGCTTGTATTGTAAGAGAACACATTGTTAAATTTCTATCTACATTTCTCTATTGTGCTCCGAATGTACCACTTATTATATTCGCATGGCGATGTAATTATCACATTCTCGTAAAGTATGTTTAAATTACTCTTAACCTAAAAGCAGTGGAGCACCGGTTGCCGCATCGTGCTCGCCCTCGTACCCGCAAACGCTAAATGATATGCCTAATTAAAGCTATACGGAACCACTGCATGTTACAGTACTGTAATAATTAAATGATTCTTTGTTTGTAAATGTTATAAATAGTTTTTCTATACATAATACCTCAAAAGTTCGGCGGAAAGTGGGGCACAGAGTGTCTTAACACTTGGCTCTCTCTGTCTACTCTTCTATTTGGATATATCGAAATTCAGTGTAAAGCTGAAAAAAAAAAAGGATTTTTCATTGAAATATTTGCCATTATCTATGTAAAACAAACTTGAATAGTTGCAAGTTATTAAAAATTGTTAAGTAAAGTATTCTATAAAGAAGAGACACAATAGTAGTTTTCCTTATTTACCCATATTTTATTTTTACGCTCGAGGTTGCCATACATTGATACAATATATTCCACTAAAATACTACGCTGCCAGTCCATGAGATTGGAACGACGACTTTTTCCCTACTTTGTTAAACTTATGTCAGACGTTCTGGAAAAGGTTACCGCTTTTGCTTTTAAGATAAAACCTCTCTAAAAGAAAAAAGTTTCAGGTGAAATGGGTGCCTCAAAAAATTTGTTCAAACCACATTTTTCTTGCAACTTATTCACGACATCGGGTTTCTTTTCGAATTTACAAACTTAGTTTGCCGTTTATATTGTGTTGTCACGGAATAGTGTTTATCTCGAGATACATTGTATCGACATATTTCATCACAATTTTCTTTTGAGGTACGCCATCTGAATATATACTCGATGGTTCTAGATTTGATTTCCACTTGGGGTAAATGAATTATTTCCATTTCCTAGCTCTGGTTCAGAAAATAAAGCGTGACTCAACGTCCGATATTTTCAATGTTGGGTAAACGGTGGCCTAACCTGTTATATGCGGAATATGGCAAATACTTAACATTTTAAATGAAAATAGTATTTGTTATTTTAACATAAAAATGACTTTGAAAAAATATATGAATTAATTTATTTAACATAATATTATATAATATACTTTATAATAATTTCAAACGTTTTTGCAAACGATAGGCATAGAGTTATAGAGGAGCGGTCGGGCGTACACAACATGTGGCACCCATTGCTTTACCCATATGTCAGCAAGCGGAAGTTCAATCATAACTCTCGTTGTATATATACACCACTCCGCGCTGTATTTACTGGAGCAATTACTGCTACCTGCTCTAGACTGCCAGTTAAGTTTAAATTTTGAACTGTTCTCCCACCTAAAGAAAACTTAAATTTCGTTATGCTTGTCGAAAGTTAGCTATTTTCGTAGTACTCTAAAACTAAAATGGTATGATTGCGAGGTTTTTACATTTTTTAATAACTTAGAGTGTTTGTTTATATATATTAATATAATATTTCTTTAAATAACTTTAAATGATTCGATTAGTAAAATGATAAAAAATAATAAAAGCTCATTTATCTTGAATCAAATCTTTGATGATTAACTAAGTTACTTTACTTATGAACAAAAACAATTACAAGCATGCACGTACCTACAGATATTTTTTTAGGCAGGCTGGCCGTTCCCCACTTTCTGTCGTATTCTGGAGGCATTGCGCGTTGAGTGGCAGAACTCAACGCCGCGCTTTGCCTCGACACCAGAACGAAGAAAAATGGAAATATAAACGTAAAGAAATATTTCACTTCTTCGAGTGGGAATCGAACTCACAACCATCGCATTTACAGGCGGCACCCTTGTGCCACTGCGCCACGACGGACTATATTCTAATAACTACTTATTGTGGGTGTAAATTACAATCAGAGATATATTCACATCTATGACATTCATATAATACATCTACATGTCATTTTGCACTCAATGCTTTGAAAAGAGAAAAACAAACAAAGAGAATCATTTCTTTGGATATTCGCTCAAAGAAAAGTAAGTTGACATCAAAGTTAACTTATTTAAATACATGTGTACATAAAAAAATGTTAAAGTATGCGTTTTTATCATGTTTATTATAAACGTTGACCGCTTCCGATTTCTAACAATATATTTATATTCAAAGTAAAGGCATTTCTTAAATAAAATATTAGCTGCTTACTATTCTCCTCTTTATTCTCATCAAATATGGGGGCAAATATTACTCAAGTGGGAACATAATTTTACATTGCTACGCTTTTATCTAAAAAAGCATCCCTCCGGGTTCCGTATCTAAACACAACGCGAAATGAAATCATTCTCTTCGCGTACATCATACCTCTTACATTAGGTTAGAAAATCATTTATTCATGAAGCACCAGCTATTGGCAACACGCAATGCGTAATATTGAAATATTCAGTATTTGCATGTATGTGGTACAGAAATCCTAAGTTGATAAGCGGTTGTGAGTTATCGGGAGCGGCGATCTCACTTTGTACAGGTTCGTGCGTGACCTGTGTACACGCTTGCGTACTCAAATATTTTATTGATAAATAAAAATCTACAGAGTACCGTCCACCATTAACCTCAAGTTAAAAAAATATATATTTTACATTTGCGGCGTTGCGGGAAAGGAAGGGCCATAATGAGAACGGAGTGTCTTAACGCTAGTTAGTAAGTGACCAATCCCAATTTCTTAACTTAAAACAATATTTATTAGCATATTATTGAATAAATCAGTAGTGTTTTTATCAGTAGTGCTTGAGGTTGCGTTATTAGAATTGACACAGGTATAAATATCCATCCCCACTTGAATATGCTGCGCGATGTCGACTTTAAATGTATCAGTATTTAAAAAACTGTAACTATTGATTTTGTGCATAAAATAATGCAAAAACAGAGTAAGTTCCTCTTATCACCTGGAAAAATATATAATATGTAAGATATACAGATATTGTGTAAATTATATTTACATTAGAGGTCTTGGTAGCTCAGGGGCACAAAGGTGTGACTGTAACGCGACGGTTAGGATTTCGATTCCAACTGGAGGGAATTATTATTCATTAAAATTTTTTCATTTATTCTTTGCTCTGGTAGTAACGCAAAAGCCCGGGTTGAGTTCCAAATTCAACACGCACTGCCTCAAAAAATTTAGCAGAAAGTGGGGAACGTAGTGTCTTAACACTAAGTTCACTGTACCCACCCTACTGTAAACGGGATACAGTATGAATCTGCTTTTTAAAAATTTATTTTAACAATATTCATACCAAAAGAAATGTTCCGTAAGTGAGCTCCAGCATTTTAAACGCCTTCATGACAAGTGGACGCTGAGCCTGCGCGCAGGCTTGCAGCACCAGCCGTCCGAGATTACGTCGTTGTGGAAATTGAGATGGACATAAGTGCCAGCCGCTATAGAAAATTGAATCCGAAAGCAAGGATGCCTGTCATTGAATCGTAAAAATTAATATATAGGTGCGGTTTACATAGAGAAAACAGAATAAATAAGAAAACATTTATATTGCCACAAATGGATATGTTTAAAGTAGCAGAGATTTAAATAATAATAATAAATAATTGTGGTATTTAGTTTGATTTTTAGACG
This sequence comes from Heliconius aoede, assembly GCA_037355905.1. NCBI lineage: Eukaryota > Metazoa > Arthropoda > Insecta > Lepidoptera > Nymphalidae > Heliconius > Heliconius aoede. The sequence goes on along the minus strand of JBAIZZ010000052.1, from coordinate 351,692 downwards.
TATAGAAATAATAAATACAATGCTGAGGTCAGTCGTGGCGCAGGGTCACAAGTGTGTGTCTAACCACGACAGGTTGTTGTTTTGATTCCCATTCGAGGGAAAGAAACGTTTATTATTTTCCTTTCTTCCTTCTGGTGAAGAAAAGTGCGGCGTTGAGTTGGGCCATCCAAATGGGGAAAAAATGGGGAATTGAGTGTTTTAGCACTAGGTTCCTTGTATCTACCCTACTACATCCGGGATACAGCGTCAAGCTGAAAAAAGAAACTACATTCGATATTTACTCTCGATTGATGTAGTTATATATATTATAAAGAAAAACATAAGTATTGGCAAACAACATAAAACTTGAAGTTTATTTATTGGTACATGATTATTTACCTGATAAGTTATTTCTCCTGCATTACAAAGAAATAGTCCTAGTAAGAAAAACAAGGCAATAACGAAGAATAATATTTTCATGGCCGCTACAGGTGTTAGCTGATCTGAAAGCTGCATAAAAAATGTAATATTACCTACGAAAGGATTCTATATTGTCAATTTTAGCATTATTGACGTTAAAAATAAAATTTATTTACGGCTATCTGGAGTAAAAGTGATACAGCTGATCCAGAACTTTGGCATAGTTGTAAAGCCATTACGGTTCCAAATGCCATGTCAATTTCTTTTGAAATTCTGTTAAAAAATATATATTATACAGTATAGGATAAAAAATGATGTCTAAGCACTACATAAAGACTACTTTATTAAAAAAGATCATGTAAAGTATGCCGTGAAAAAGTAAAAAAAGGTAGAATATTTTTTTAATAGTTTATTACTGTCGAGATGTGCTTTACGATATTATTAATAATTCACATCGGATACAGGTTCGAATTGATCGATAGTGAATATGAGCTTAAAAAGCACACGAAACAAAATATCTGAATAAATATTAAATAAAAAAAGGTGCTTTACCTTAAAAGTTTCTCGTGCATAATAATGCCATCGATAAGGCCTTTCAACAATTTCTCTCCAGAGCAATTTTCCTGAATATCGAAGGCTTCAAATTCTAGTCTTAGATTTTCAAAATAGTTTTTAAGCGTTATAAATTTGTATTTAAACATAATAAGAATGACTACAGCGAAGCAATCTACGCTTACTATCATAGTTACCAGCATCATAAATAGTACCATTGTCATAAATATTCTGGCAAAGGTCGCCAGTGATGAATTATCATCGAAAGATGGGTAATACGTCACAACAGTAACGAAGTGAGATCCTGGAAAAATCATCATCATCATCATCATCATCATCATGAGATTACACTTTAACGACTACCGTAATAAAATCCGCCGCGTAGCTTATAATATCTAAGAGTAGGTGGGAGGGGATTTTAATTTATTTTATATAAATACTTTTTTAAAATTCGGCTGCTCATGTGATGATAAGTGTTATCATTAAAAAAATATGATATACCTTCAAACATTTTTCTTAGGCCTTCAAACACGAAACACGCTGCGGAACCATAAACGGTTATAAAATAAGCGATAACATTGATCTTCATAATATTGAATTTTTCCTTCATCAAATATTCCTCCTCGTGTATCTCACAAACGCTTATCAGATCCTGAATCAATTTTTTTATTAATTTTTTATTCCATATCACCGAGAATATTTTTATCATTACAATGGTGTGGCTGACTGCGAATGTTACAGAATCGCTTTTCTCGTCTTCGGGAAAATCACCAATTAGAGCGGCCATTATTTCCAATAAAGTCATTAAGCCGTAGACAAGAAATAAAATATAACTTGATATTTTATAAACAATAACATCATCGTTTCCTATTTCACTCTGTTCGTACCAGAAGTTTCCAGAACCTACGTAAAATATATTTTTGCAGATTCTTTTTAAAATGAGATAATCTTTCATTTTGAGATATTCAAAAATGTCTGTATTCCACAACTGCTACTTTAATATTAGTTAAAACTGGTAATAGCGTAATAAGTACAGTTAGTAGTGTAATATGCTGTTTAAATAATAACCTAAAACAGATTATATAAGCACCATGATATTTTTTTTGGTTCTGTATATGTATATATATATCAAATGGCTACGTTAGCAAGTTTAAAATACTTTTTAACTTTATTTTTACATTAACTATTTCTGAGAACAATTTAATGCTGCTCGTTATAAACTAGCTTTTCTCAGTTGAACTTTTAAGTAGAGGTTTTTCTATTGAAGAAAAAGTAGTTACTCAATAACTAGTCTTATCTTTCTCTCTCTCTCTCTCTCCTGTGCTTTATTAGTCCTATCTGATGGTGGGGTTTGCTTTCCTGATTTCTCTCTACTTCGCTCGGCTGGACGCATGAGCGGCAACGTTAAAAGTGTTCGTTCATGTCTCTCTTAATGATATTTGCCCATATCATCTTCTCGTCTTCCTCTTCTTCTGGACCCAGAGATGTTCAGGTTCATTATGACGTTTCCAATATATTCACTCTTATATTTTTTCTTTTTATATATTTTAAAATAAATTAAGCGAAATATAAAATAACTTACTTCGAGTAACACACGCCAATCAATGTAAATTTTAGTAATAATTTTACAGTATTTGTAAAATTTTTGAAGGTTTCTATTATTTCTTAGCCTATTCCTGAACGAACCGTTTATAACTTTTCTAATTTGTGAAATAGCGTAAATTATATCTAAATGGAAACTTCACAATGCGAATAAATGAATATTTTATTAGTACCACACGGCAAACACACTGGTTCAGCAAATAGTACTTTTACCAAGTTAAATTACTTTAGTTACACGAAATAGAATACTTTTATATGTATTTCTCGCTATTAGCGCTAGCCACTTTAATTATGTATATTTTTTCTGCTATCATATAAATAATTGAACAATTATTTGTGATTTTTTTTTTCACCAGCAGGGAGAACCTAGTGTCAGAACACTCTGTTGGCCCTTTTCGCTCAATTTTTCGAAAGTTTGTGTGTTGAATATAGGCAGTCTACAGCTCACTTTGTCTACCAGAGCGCAGAAATGACAATAATTTAAATATAATAATTGTACCGAGTGGAAATCGAACTTTCAACAGTCGCTTTTGAGTTTCATTCAGACTGCAGTAGTAATCTTTACTTATGCCATAACCATACCGCTCGAGTCCCAAAGAATATTTAGTGAATGGCAGAATAGATTCCTATTCTTGAGTTTAAAGCACTAATTAGGTACTTCATCTTTCTTTTGACTAGATTCGATTATTCCATTCCATCTAATTAGCCTAATTTAAGATATTTGCCGTACTCTTTTTCTTTATGAAAATGGCCTAGTTTCTATTGAAAACCTACCTTATTATGAAAAAACCAGAAAAATCCGTGACTTTGTACGCGTTAAGAAAAAGTAGGTCGTATTAATCAAGAAATATCATACATATCAAAGTTTATGCAGTAATAATTTATATTTACGTTTTAAAGTGTACAAAATGATGTAAAAAGTAAAGTTATATGTTTTAATTGAGGCCAGCCGCACCGCAACGCCACAAGTGTTTGATTGTTAACGCGACAGCGTGTGGGTTCGATTTCCATTGGGGTAAATTATTTATTTAAAATTTTTCATCGCTTTGGTAACGGGGCAATACGCGACATTGAGTTTCTACTCAAAGTCCGGCGGATAATGGGTAAAAAAAAATAATCATAACAAAGTGATTTAACACTAGGTTCCCAGGTTCACTCTGCCAACCTTGTTATGTACGGTTAAATTTTTATATTTTTTTCTATATTCGCTTTATTGAAAGTGAAAGGTAAAGTTAGAAGTATGTATGAATGTACAAGCGTGGACAAATATAATGTGCGAAGCAGTAAAATAAACGTTGTCGCAGCGTTGTTCTTGATAATATAACGGATAGCGCCATTATTAACGACACAACTCGAGGGTAAAAATAATGAGGAAGGGATGTCCGGTGTTGAAGTATATATATATATTATATGTAAGGCCATACATAACTGACATATTGTAAGTAAATAAAGTTTAGTCAATATTTACTATATTTTACATAATAATTTATCTAAAGCATGGTTTCTTTTGCATAAAAATGATGAATCCAAAAATAACATAAGTCCAGGGAAAATTCATTGTTGTAAAATAACTGGGTAAATATTGTAGTTAAGTAAAAAAGTAATAAATTATAGCCTTTACACTTTTTGCGGTTTTGAGGTTAAATTTAAAATTGTTAAGTGTTCGTAACTTATGTGTAAATAAATTTAGATACTAATAAAATAAAAAATAAATAAATCAGATATATGCAATTTGATATTTTAAAACACTAACAAAGATAGTTTAACAAATACAAAAGCTATTTATAATATAGCTTTATGCATAATTCAATTAAAATTTATTGGAGTAAAATTTTAATTGAACATAATGTATTAATGTTACACATTAGTATTGTAAGCGTTGTTAGTTTTGACCAAATGCTCATTATTTAACTAAAACAAAATGTATCGGTATATTCAAATTTATTTAATTATTTAACGTTTATTGTGATAATTATTTCTAATACTGAGGCATATATTGAGGCACAGCGCATGGTAGCGCACTGTTATATTGCGACTGATTGTAGACGTGGGTTGTGGGTTCGATATCCAATTTCGGAAGTAGAGAGAAGGGAGATGTATATTTAAATTTGGTAGATAGATTTTGAAAATTGAGCGGAAAGTATGTAACGAAATGTGCTGGATTGCCCTATTTCACTCTGCAATGCGCAAAAACTGTGAAATAGCAAATAAAAATCTATTAATTATAGCAGAACAGCGAAAGTGTATTATAAAATTATAAGCAATGTACAAATTAATAGTAGATCTGAAGAGGGATCAGAGAAACGTCTACGTTTCAATAAAACGTGTACAAGCTGCGCCTCGACTTAATGTGACCCGACCTTCCTTTGAAACGGACACGGTAATAGGTATATGTGAAAAAGAACTACTCATAAAATTACTTTAATGTGGAAATTGTTAATTGTTTTTCAATAATTAATTATTTTATCTGAAAAATAGAATTGGAGCGTTATATTAAGAAATGAAATTCATTCATAAAATTTCCTGCCTTGAAAATATGGGTTATTATAATTAACTCCGGTTTACGACTTTTTTTTAATAAAATAAAAATAAATCAGCTTCACGCTGTATCCTGCTTACAGCAGGGTAGGCATAGGGAATCGAATTCTACATTGTGTGTTGAGTGGCGGAGCTCAATGCCGAACGCTTTTTAAGCTTTAAGATAGGCTGGGGGAATCGAAACAGTACGTACTTCTTTATCTGTTTTAATAACATTTTAATTTTTTCGATCTCGGACGAGTCGGGATTCAGGGTTATACGTCAACGGAAAGTATAAGTTATAAAAATTGATAAACTAATAATAAATTGATAATTGGTATACAGATTTTTTTCTTAAATTAAGATTTTATATAGTTTTTTCTCTTTTCTACTATTTAGTTAGGATTTATTAGTTTTCTTATTAGGATTATAAGCCACAGTACGTAAAAGTATGAAAAATAGTGAGTATACTTGTGCTTATAAATATATATTATAGACTATGATATTTTTTATTCAGGTTCACGCTATATTTCGCACATAGAAGGGATAGCATATAAACTATCTCCAAATAATTGTAAGCATTAAAGTAAATTTTAAAATAAGTTAATACAGTGGAACAGTGTATTTTGATTTCCGTGAAGAAATTGGCATAAAATCGATTCCACCGCGTTCGTAACTTCCCTAATTAGTGTTCGGAACAATCCTAAAAAGTTTCTTAATAAAACTACCCTCAACTAATAATTGCTTCATCTCAATTGCTAGTGCTGGGGTAGTTGGTTCATTTACTGTTTACTTTATTTTAGAGTGATTGAAGGCGTATGACGGTGTTTGAAGTATATAACCATATAGCTATTTAGTATATGATGTCCACACTCAAGGACTTTAATTAAACTTTAAATGGCAGAAATCTATGACACATGATCGAGGCTGGTCGTGGCGCAGTGGTACAAATTGTGCTGCACAATCGACTGGTTGCGGGTTCGATTCCCACTCGAGGAAAGAAAATATTTATTTATGTTTTCATTTCTTCGCTCTGGTGAAGTCAGCCGTGTGGTCCCGGCTTAGAATAGGATCACCCTGGTACTGTCGGTGTCGTAAGAGGCGACTAAAGTACGTGTGGAAGAGTCACGTCGCCAGTAATGGCAACACGCATGGGCAGACTCGACCGGATTTAATACCACCCCCGGCATTTAAAACCGGCGTGAAGTAGTGGCCCTTGCCACTGCGTTTCGCATTAGGTAATGCCGAGCCCCGGTGCCCTTCATCTCCACCTTAAAGGCTGGCAACGCACCTGTGGCTCCTCTGGTGTTGCATGGGGTCGTGGGCGGCGGAGATCACTTACCATCAGGTGACCCGAACGCTCGTTTGCCTTGTCCTCTCCCATAAAAAAAAAACACATACAAGATAATTTATGTTAGTTTATTAGTTACTTAGTTAATTAAGTATGTTAAGTATACTTAAATGACTGTAAATCGTACATGTAAATAGATACATTCGTCATATAAAGCAGATGATATTTAAAATTTAATATATTATGTTGTTCCTATATATTTAAAGCGTGGTTTTGAAATTAATTTTATCATCTCGACACGCGGGGCGTCAAGCACTTTGCGGGGCGCATAGTTACGAGTTTCATTATGGATATTATACTATAAAAAATGCAGTAAAACGTAAAAAATTGTAGCGTGTTAGCGCTACGGCCAGATGAGAAGTTCGCAAAATGAAGCTTCGCGTAGAGCGTTTACTAGAACGGTGTATGTTTAATACTTTTTAAATACGCTTTTCACATTCGCTATTATAGCGATTATGCTGTTTATTTTTTATCTAACTTCAAAAAACGAGAGTAAATTAATGAAAAATATAATTTATTAATATTTTTATTTCTTCATTTTGGTCCGGCGTTGAGTTCCGTCAATCAACACTCAATCCTTGAAAATTTCAACACGCAATGCCAGCGGAAAATGGGGAACAAAGTGTCTAAACACTACGTTTCCTCTGCCCAGTCTGTTGAGTGCGGGATACAGTCTGAAGCTGATCAATAACTGATAGCATAACAATTCTGAAAATCCATAACTTACAAATGAAACATTTGTACATGTTCATATCGTCTGTTAAATCGCAGTAACGGCTAGTAATTTGGGCGGTCGTTAAAAGTTCTACGATCACTGTCCAGTTTATCAGCTCGAAAGCCATTAACGCGGAGCTTCCGATTTCTTTGTATTTCCGTTACTGCTGGATCTCCCCGTGGAGATAGTTGAGTTTTTATTTGTTTTTAAGCCACAGCTTGGTATATCATTTCGTTATATGTATAATGTATAATGTATATAGTTATATAATATGAAAAGATTTAAACGAGGATACATTTGTGGTTTAAATAAGGTTTATTTAAACTACTTAAATAATAAGTCTCCTTTTAAGTTCCATGACCTATCAGTAAATGCCCAAATTTTCTGTAATTCTACTTTCAAATTTAACTACCATTATTAATTAACTTTTATGTATATTTAAATAATAATTTAATTAAATATTTTTATAATTTTTCGTGAATTATTTTATTTCTTTTTACTGATATTATTTAACTGTTTCGATGACAGCCCTACGGCACTATATCTAACTAGGTTAATAAAGAACATTTTCTAGACCGAAAACAAACCGTCTGACTATACTTCTCGAGACAAGTACATATATCCGGATATATATACATATATATATTTAAATAAAGTACATTTCTTATAAGAATATATATTACATACATATACCTATAAGAAATGCTTCCACGTGGAAGCTGTATTAAAATGTTACATTTAAGTATATGATAAGTAAATATTTTCCTGGAGCATCTCCGCAAACATTGCGGGTATCACGTAATCCGGATTTAAAGGATAATCCTCTTCGTTTCGACCTTTAAGTATGTTCATATAAAAGTGAAATATTGAAAAAAAATATTACAGTTAATAAATTTTGTGTATTTGCAAATGTTACATTGAATATATTATAATAAGTACGTATACAATATTATTAGGTGTTCAAAGTTTTTTCATTTTTACGTATTATTCCACGCGGGTAGAAGGAACACAGTGTCAAGAGATTGCACTCTCCGCTTTCAAATTCGGGACATTGATTCTTTAATGCTGGAGCTCAGGGAAAGTTGATATCAAATTTTTCAAAAAAACAATAAAATCAGCTTCACGCTGTATCTCGCACACAGCAGGGTAGGCAGAGGGAACCTAATGTTAAGACACTCCGTTCTTCCCTATAGCTTGATTGTCATAGATAGCATAATAAACATCACTGGTATTTGTATTGAATCAAAACTGAATGTAAACACCAACTTGATTAACACAGACTGTTCTTCAAATCCTAATAATGTTTCGTTGCTATCACAGACTCAGCTTGTTTGGAACTATCCCTTATTTTGCGATGTAAGCAATATTGAAATTTAGACTGCAAATCTCACTGTTATATTTGACTATTAATTGTAAAAAAACGTGTGTTACGTCCTGCCGTTTTGATTAGAAGAGCAATTAGAATGTATAAATTCGCTAAAAACATTCATAATTCTCGATATGCGTAGTGTTTTATCTTAGTTATGGGAAAGAAAATCTTTTTCGTCATGCTATGTTTGACATGTCGAAACGTAATTCTCTCTATATCTATATAATTATTCATTTTTAATTTACTTTTCTTATTTGTCGGTGAAGGTAATTTTTAACTGAATTTCTTTTTAACATGCATTCTCCTATTTTTTTATAGCTTCACGCTGAATCCCGCATGTAACAGGGCAGGGCAGGGCAGGGCAGAGAGAACCTAGTGTTAAGAAGACACTTCACTCTCCACTTTCCACCGATGGAAATATAGAAATGAACGAGTTTAAGTAAATGTTTTTATTTACATTACCTGTATTTTAATGATAACTTTTCAATAATGAATGATAAAACATATCCACTCTCGTGCCAATAAAAGGGAACGAAATTAAATTTTTAATTTAAAATTTTTAAACAATCTTTACAAAATATTTGGTTTATATAATGGCTCTGAAAGCGGGCGGTAATAGCTTGTTTCATTCATATCCTCGATTAAAAAGCCTGGAAAATATTCCACCGTTTCATTTTTGCGCTAATTTCATATAGAGGATAATCTCTTCAGAGTTGTACCACTATCGGTGCATTTCGATTTCGAAAGCAAATAATATAGGAAATTGTTTTATGTCTGTATTCGATAATTGGTCACAGTATGTGCTGATTCTCGAATCGGGCTTGCGTTACTGAAATACACATTTGTCTTTGTTTGTTGATGATCAAGCCGTTTTGTTGTAGCTATAACTGCGTATCTACAAAAAAAAATTGTAGACAATTAATTATTGTCTAAAAATTGACAAAGAGAATAAATAAATTTATATTATATAAAAATATTATTATATCGAAATTAAAAGAAGATATTAAAAGTTCCTTAATAATCGTAAATAAGGTAAGGTAAAGAAGTTCCAGGGTTCTAGAAGTTCTTATATAAGTACCAGTTGGGTCAGTGATCGGTAGCGTGCTATGGAGGTGTTAACATTGAGGTGTGACTGAGAAGTCATTCTTTTGCACACTGTTTGCCTGATTTGTCATTTCTACGAAGAATAGAACTATTATTATTAATATTAATATTTGTGGTGTTTCTATATAAATAATTCAGTGGTAGGGTTCCGTATCTAAAAGAAAAAAAAAACAGAATTGACTTCCAACTTGCATTTTAAATAGAAACTGTCACAATATAAACTTTAGTTTGTCGACTTTGATAAATTGTACTTCCCTACCTACATACTATCTACCTACAATCGTGAAATTAGTACGTAACCCAGTGGCTAATTTTTAAAAACTTAATCATTAATGTATAGAAAAATCTAAGGATATTGATAATATATTTTTTTAAATAAATTAAAATAAACTGTTGATTAAATATTTATTTAAAGAGTCCATTTTGTTTATCCTCGCTTCCTTGTATCTAGTAAAACTCAGCTCGTTCGCAACCTACCTATACTCGTGTAATGCAACGTCGCTACTCGTACTATCTTACAAAGGTTTTAGTACTTGACGACGTAACGAGGCTCGTAAGTGTTCCGTTTAAATGTACGGCTTGGAAATTGTCGGAAGAAATATTTGTACTTGCCACACCGCTTTGAAAGCTATTTTGATATATAATAATACATTTATTTTACACACTTTTCTCTTTTAGTTCCATATAAAAAGTAACGCTCCTCGTTTCAGATTCACGCTTTATCCTGCACACAGCAGGGTAGGTGGAGAGAACTTACTGTCAAGTCATCCCCTATCCCGTTCTCTGCCGAATTCTGGAGCGCATTGCGTGTTGAGTGGTGGATCTCAACGCTGCGCTTTGCCTCGAAATCAGAGCAAAGATATGAAAATACAAATATAAATAAATATTTAATTTCCTCGTGGATCCAACTCAAGCACGTTCACAGTCCTGCTGCTCTCGTTTCAGATTATAAAAATATTAAGTAAAAAAACTAAGTATAAAAGTATACAAACTTAAATATTTTATTTCAAAATCTATATACTTATAGTGGGCACATTAAATTATTCAAACTGCAATCAGTGTTTCTGGTGTTAGATATCGGATTCATATTTGAACAGCCGACGAAAAATTGGGCTTATTATTTATTAAAGTGTATCGCCGTAGCTAAGTTTGTACGTCTAGTTAAAAATTCAGAGCACGCAGTGACTATTTGTTGACAGCTAAAAAGATTTAAGGGCGATTTCAGTTTAGTAAAATTTTTATATATATAATGTGAACTCAAAAGGTAAGTATAAATTAATATTTTATATTAACTTGGTATTCAATTTAATTTCTAAATTGCGCTCTTATTTGAGCAGCATATTCTACGTCTTGCTTAGTAAACGCAATTCGTGACAAAGTCATTCCATATTTCGTGGGTAGTTGTAGTAAATATTTTTCCTTTTATTAAAGTAGGTTGGAAAGATACAAAACTTCATATGATTAATTTCAGACTCATTCGTGGTATATTGTAATGCAACAAACTTGTTTATAATTAGTTGTGTTTGCTAACATTACAATCCCTTCACAAAATTTATGTGACAAGTGTTTATAAGAATAATTAATGATTATTAATTTTTAACAATTAATAATAATTAAGAACTTGAGATTACCGCCATATAGGATGTAAATGGCACTATCATTGTGCCGATAGTGGTTTCAGTCAACGGTTTAATAGCGAAAAGCCTCGACCAACATTTTAAGAAGTCACTTAGCTGTTGGATCAAGAACTGGATACTGAAGGCAGTTTTACTTGAGACAGCGCGTATTCTGAGGGGGCTCCTCTCTCTAAAGCCCTAGCTTTGTCCCACTTGTTAAAAGCTCGACTTTTTAGTTAAAAAGTGTTTTAATTTTTTTACACGTGTCTATAGTTAATTCTTATCTACATACAAAAGATGAATGGAAAGACCGCAAGGAGAGTAAGGTAAATATTAATTAGAGTATTTCAGGAACATCGCGTAATGAAGCCGGGGCCGGAGGGCACGGTAAACATTTTTAATCCGTCGAGGATTTCATAAATTTCTAGGCCGCGTTGTTTTTCTTAGAGGGAAATATTTTTTTCGTTAAATTTACATTGCTTAGTTATGCGCGTCGGTAGAAGACAGCCGCAGCCTCTTTATGGATCACTTCTCAGTCGTTAGTTACACATTAGATTTGTGTAGGTTTAATTTATTTTTACATTTTTCTTTATGTTGTAGTTCTATTTAAATAATTTTATTTAGAGTTTTTTACTGAAATCCATTTCAATGTATACCGCATATACTAGTGCAAGCTAGTGTCACGAAACTTTTATGTTATACTTATATAAACCTTTGCGTTTACATTCAGATGTAAGTTAATATGCAATGACATTTAATTATTAATTATAAATGAAATCAAATTAAATCCGTATACGCCATCCAAAACATATACTTACAGTATTTTGAAATATCTGTCTATGGGTAAAATGCTCTGAGAGATATTTTTTCAATATGTCTTATAGAACAAAAGCAAAAGTTAAAATAATATATTAAATTAAATATATTATATATAAAATATATTAAACAATAAATCAGCTTCACGCTGTATCCCGCACACAGGAGGGTAGGCAGAGGGAACCGCGTGTTAAGACGCTCAGTACCCCACTTTCTGCTATTTATAGTGTACTATTTATCATCTATAAATTAATTAAAATTGTTTTGATATTCTATAATAATAATTAAATATCTTATTTAATGTAGTAAATAATTATATTACATTATTTTTTTGTTAAAAATAGTGTAATGGATTACTATTACACTAGATAATTTTCAATGGTTACCGACGTCTAAAATACATTTGCACGCTTTTTTTGAGAAGTGAATAGTTAAGAAACATGCCAGAACGCTATATATTAGGGGACGTCAAGTAATAGCGTGATTTGTAACTATGTTGTAGATGTCTCGACTCATTGCTCGCCAGTTACTTTAACGCCGTAGACAAGATTTTCTTGAATATTTCAACATAAAGTATTTTCAAACTTTGCAGTGAACAAGTTATAACTTCAAAGACTTGAAACGCTTAGAAATATGATAAGACAAAAGAGTTTAAGGCAAAGTATGTTGTAATATTTAACGCGGAGCTTATCCTTCTTTCATTTTGTCTATATCTTTTTTATAGAAATTTATAGAAGAGAAGAGAATTTAAGTTTTGTTCATAGAACGTGTCCCAGAAAGACAGCACCAATCGCAGCCCAGAAAAACAGCGTCTGACTATGAGCCTGATGGTTTTGGGGTCGACTTCAGTCGAATAAATGGTGTTATTAAAGAAATAAGTAAATAATTTTCATTTCCTCGTGCTTTTCACAGAAAACGCGGCTTTTGCTCCATCGACTTAATAAGCGATAAGTTGAAGTCGAGTAAAAATTAAAGGAGAGAACAAATGTTATCTATCTAAGTTCTAAGTTCTCTATTTCTTTATATCTATACGCCAATAAATACAGAAACAGCGTAGACTAACAATCTAAAAAAAAGCCTTTAAATCACATGCCATTTTTTCTAATGACAAATGAAAGTCATTGTATAAATAAGTGTTCACCCCATACATTAGTCGCTCCTAAGTATCCCACAAAATTTTTCTTTGTATCGACAGAGTAGCCGCACAATTGTCACGATAACAATCTGTCCCACCTTGCGGCCATTACGGGTCAGGCGATGGCCAGATAAGAGGCAATTTATGCACTAACACTCTTGGACTACAATTTCCTTGTATTTACACGTACAACACCTTTTATCCGATTCATATTCTTATATAAATCAATCCGAACATAGCAAGGCTTAAAATATTTGTTTTTCTTAATTAATTAATTATTAAAGTTATTGGAGTTAATTTATTCATATATCGTTTTATAATTATTATTTATTAATATTTTCATTTCTTCGCTCTGGTATCAAGGCAAAAGCACAGCGTTGAATTTAACCACCCAACACGCAATGCCTCGAAAAATTCGGCGGAAAGTGGGAAACGTAGTGTCTTAACATTAGGTGCCTTCCCTTGCTGTTTGCGGGATACGTGAAGTCGATTTAATTTTATTCTCATATAAACGAAACTATATACATATTATGGCAATTATCTCAGAAAATAAAATCACAGTTGCCCTATTACATAGATCAGTATTTACACTATAGTATAGCCATTAGTTTGCAGATAACGGTTTATTTGGTAAGCTTCTCCGTGGATACGTGGGTTTGTTATTGACGTATCACTTTCCACATCGAGGTCTGTTGATGCTGATAAAAACAGTGACGCGTGGTACGTTTCCCAATCACAGGCTTCGGAGATTACGGAAGGCTTTTATTTGCTATGTTTTTTTTTCTGTACGAGTCTACTGTGTAGTGTGAAATAAAAATAAATGTATGTATAAGACTTAAATGCTAGTATTAGAGGACAGTCGTGCATCAGGGCATAGTCGTGTGATTGTAAACGCAACAGCTTGTGGTTTTGATTCCCATTCGACGAAATGAAATATTTAATATTTTCATTTCTTAGCAGTGTTTTCGACGCAACCGCCACCCAACAGCCTAATTTCAGCCGAAAGTAGGGAGCCGAATATCTTAACACTAGCCTCTGTCTCGCATACTTGCGAGATACAGCGTGTATTTTTTTTAAGAAAATTAATATTTCTTCAGTGGCAAATCCTTTCTTTTTTTTTTATAAATTACGATCAAAAAAAGGAAGTACTCATTTCAGAATATAAAGAACGAATTTGTGGGAACGACGATGCTAATAAAATGGGAACATTCCACATATCGGGGAGCGTACTATTACCATAAACAATTTGCAATTCGGCGCTTGTGTCAACCAATTCCATAGGTTTTCGTTCATTGGTAATACAATTATTCAGCTTTCTCTTTAAAAAATTGATCGCTTTCGAAATCTTAACCAAATAACAAATAGAAAGATACTTTACTATATTTTAATTTAAAATTAATGATTTATTATATATATATTTGTTCATATATTATATTAAATATTATTTATACATAATTGAAGTTCCTTAATTTTCATTGTGTCGTAGACACATGTTGGGAATTACAGAAAATATTTATTAGAGGCTGTTGTGGGTTAAATTGCCACTTGGGAAAATGAATTAAGCTCAATTCGTCGCTCTTGTAAAAAGACAAAGTGCGGCATTAAGTTTCGTCATTAAACACAATGTCTAGAAAATTAGGCGAAAAGTAGGAAACGAAATGTACAGGCACTAGCATCTCCCACGCTTATATTCAGTATATAGCGTGAAGGTAAAAAATCAAATAATAACTAAACGCAAACCGCGGTGTTGAGTTGTGTCACTTAATATGACATCTCTGGAAAAATCGGCGGAGAGTAATGAGTTTGTATTAAAAAAGGTTTCCGTCGCCTTCACTACTGGTTTTATAGCTAACAAAGATATTACTAATAAAATTAAGGAAAATCTCCTTCCTTGTATTATGCTGTACACTGAAAACACTCTTCTTGTTAACAAAATCGCTTTATGGTACCAGGTCAAGCAGAGAGCAGGTCGGCCCAATCGCGATGAGGGGCTCTTGTGATGTCCCTCGCACACTCGATTACACAACCGATGCAGCCATTCTCATAATAGCAGAAAGCTCTCAGTGTCCCGTTACATTTCTAACGTATTAGGCAATTTTCTTCGAGAGTGTCGAGTATTCTTTCGATTGTGTGGGTAAAAATAAAGTCGATTAATGTATTGAGGGCAGCTTCAGGGGCACAAGTGTGTTACTAGAATTGAGTGTTTTAACACTAGTTCCCTCTGCCTACCCTGCTGTAGCGGGATACAGCGTGAAGCCAAGAGAAAATGAATGCCCTGCTAAGTTATTATCATATTACAACAGTTATGAAACAATAATAACGGATCATTTTTTTTTGTTTTCTTAGACAGTTTCATTACAGCAATGTTTTAAATATTTTGACACCAAAAAAAATTATTCTGAAATAAAAATTGAGTTCGAAACGAAAATTCATGTGTAATTTAATTTTTATAAAGCGATCAACTTTATTTCGTGAGAACTTTATATGCAAATCGAAATTTTATATTATACTGATAAGGTTTGAAAGAGGCCAGAATGGCTCAGAAGCGTGTGACTGCAAACGCAACGGGTTGTGGGTTCGATTTTCCTCTGAAAAAATATGAAAAAATAATATTCTTAGTTATTTATCCAATGATTATTTGATATTTAACAATGATTTTGAGACACAATAAAAATTTTACAAGATAAGCTTATTTATCATTAAAATTGGTAATTTATATAATGTCACTTCATGTACACCAAGTCGAATGAACTGTAGCCCGCACAATCACTCGTTAACCACATAGTTTCAAAGTGATCGGGTTACCATTCGACTCAATAGAAGCAATATTACAAATGAGAGTAGAGAAAGAAACTTAAGCTATTTCTTACATTTAGTTTACTATGTTGACGGCTTAGTTTTTTTTACTTTTTTAAAAGTGCATTTATGAAAAAACCGAATTATACTTAGAGATCAAATTTGGAATAATAAATATATAACAAAATAAAAATAAAAGCCCGGCGTTGAGTTCGCCTTTTTCGTTCTTATTTATGTAAAGTGGGTAACGGAAATTTCAATTTTATTTAAATGATAAGCGTAAAGGATAAAATGTAATAAGATACATAATTCACTGATTGCTTCCTGAACTAAAGCAGCAATGCAAAGAACAGGTGACGGTTGCGAGTCGAATTTCTACTATGAGAAGGCAATTTGCATATATTATATTGTTACATGACGCTTCATTTTCTGTTTTCCGCCCAAATTGACATAAGTCATCATCTGTTGAATGGTGAAGCGCCGCGCTATCTGTGCAGAGTGGTGAAAAGAAAATAATGAATTCTCGTGAGTAAGGATCGAACCCACTACGATTGAGTTTACAGTTAGACGCTGCCACTATCCGAATGCGCCAGGGTTGTCTCATATCGTAATTTACTTAAATTATCTAACACATACTCGTATATGATTAAATTATATGCTACAAATTAACAAAATAAAACATTTAAATATTATAATTATAATATAACACTTTTATTTTACTCAAAACTTCTTCAAATACTATACGTTTACGTAGTAAACTGACATCAAACGCTTGTTTCATAGCGCCGCGACCCTTACATATATCGGGAGCGTGTCGCTACCGGATTTGTCGAATCCAAGATAAGCTACCCTTAGTTTATAAAATGTCGAATAATGTCACAATATTTACTGTCAAACTTTAACAGGACTAAATTTAAAGCTTAGTAAGTTATGAATTGCAAATTATAGATAATATCTAGTTTATTACAGATAAAATACATTACACAATTACTAATATAGAGAAACAATAAAAATAAAAAAAGCTACACTGTCTATAGGTTCAATTTTGTTTAATAGCTAATTATTATTTAATTTATTTTATAAATAAAACGTTTGGTCACCCTATCCTATCCCGCGGATACATTACGGTTATCTGGCGAACTGGCAGCACAGCCTACTCCATACCGCCACGACCTTTGCGGCGGGACCGCGGTCTTGTGAATGCCGAGATAAGCACCAACCCTCTTGTTTATAAAATATCGAACACTGCTACAATTTAGGATTTATTATTAAGGATTCACTTGTTACATATGTTTTATATAAGTATCAGCTGTTTACATATTATAGTGTGAAAATAAATAAAAATATATCCATAATACATCAAAGAGTTTGTTTATTACGTGAATGATTTTAGTTTTACATTAACTTCAATAACTTTCACTTCAGAATATTAATGACTAAATAACTCTGATCCCCACTTTTTCGCCGAATTCTGGATGCATTGCGTGTTGAACGGTGCAACTCAACGCCGAGGTACATGGCTAAACACAAAAAAAAAACATTTATAATTTAAAACATGTAAACTAACTTTTTATAACATAATAGCTTACAGTTTCAACACTAATTATAAAGGAATTTTCTATAAGGAAATTAATCTAAGTCGTATATTAAAGTACCAAACTTGATTTATGTCATGTAGGGTGAAATAAACTCGGCGTTCTTGCTGGCTGTAAACTTAATTATGTACAGAGTACTATATTTACACAATTTAGGATATTAAAGAATAATTATTTATTAAAATTATTCCAAAATTATAAGTTATTTCATTATACTTTTATTATTCCTTATTAAATTTAAAAATAAAATTTATTGTTTTGTTTCTGAAATTACCTAGATCTTAGGTATATAGAAATTTATAAAATTCCAATATATACGACTAGTATTTGAGTTTTCAATAAATAACTATTAAAGTTTATATTTATATGAAAATAAGTATAGTATCCTATGAAAGTGATTCTAAAATGTAGATAGAGTTAGCAGTTGATATTTATCGCGCTGTGGTTACGTTGCAGCAATCCAGCTGTCTATTCACGTGGTGTTACGCGAGCTAAACCTAATTATCCTACACAAACTCTAAATAAGCAAATAAAATTATGCAGCATGTTGCAGCACGTCAGGTCTGTATGTATTACTAAATATAAATATGGTATTATTTTAAAATAATAACAGTGTGTTGCAAATGGGGACAAGCCTGATTAACCGCTCGTAGTGTTTCCTTCGATCATCATTAAATTCTCTTTTGGCAGTGAAAGAAATATCATAATTTATGAACTAATGGCTAAATGATTATGGGTGAAAAGAAATAAAGGATTCTTTTTGAATAAACACGTTTTATAATATTGACGTCTAGACGTCTGAAGCAGTCTTTTTAAATATGAATTGGTATTATAGAAACCCATCAAGTGCAAGCCGGACTCGTCCACCGAAGGTTCCGTACCAATTTCAGTTACATTAGCTATAAATGTTACTAACTCAGGATTTGCCTGCGTAATCATTTGTTTTGTGTGAAATTGACTACACTAATTAAAAGATTGTAATAAATTATGATTTTCTTAGATTTTTTTTTGTTTGTACTGCAAATTCTCGCTTCTTGTCTACTTTCCTAGTTGTAGGTCTGCGGGAAATACCTCATGGGTTTGAGCGCTACGAATTTCATACAAAATACAGCTAAAAAGATGCTGAAATGCTCGTATCTTTTGATTGCGTTAAGCTTGATACCTCTACGCGATCTCGAGATCTTGCCAGACGGACAACAAGATGCTTCTATGAAGGTCCCTTCTTATTTTTCGGGACCCTAAAAAATAAGCATATTTAAATAAAAATTACATTTCACTACAATTTCTATGAACATACACATCGAAAAGAGGAAATTAAAACATATTCTCTAACGCTTGGTTTTGACGGCGCTCGGTAATTTACTGAGGCGGTGAATATACCAAATCGTCGATGCCGATAAAAATCAATTTATCACACTATTCCGTTGAGAAAAAAAACGTATTTTTCTTTTACTTTCTGTACAATGCATATTTCACGTATATTTTTTATGTCAGTAACGATAGTTGAAGAGTTTACACTGTACGTATAAATTCTGTATTATTACTAACAATAAACTTCTTGTAAACTTGTAATTATAAATAAGCTTCACGCTGAATCCCGCACACAGCAGGGTAGGCAGAGGGAAAATAGTATTAAGACACTCCGTTCCCCACTTTAAGCCGAATTCTGGAGGCATTGCGAGTTGAGTGGCAGAACTCAAAGCCGCGCTTTATAATTATAAATAATATTTATTTATAACTTAGATTTAAATTATCATATTAACCAAAATTTTGATTAAATTTGCAAAACTTCGTAAATATATGATTTTTATAAGTACATTACAGGTTGAACTGCCTACAATATATTCCATACAAATGTACCTGTGCAAATACTTCGGTACAAATGTATTAAGCACGTGAAAGCTTGAACTGATCTGGCAAAGGGAAAGCTCGAACGTTGGGTCTAACAGTTATTCGTATTGTGATATTCCACTTTGTAAATGCATTCATCCTGTGTTGCCATTATATAAACAAATATAGACACGACATTCCTTTATAAAAATATTCACGTACATTTTTATGAAGTACGCAAACAATCTTTGCATTGTTCATCAATGACAATATATTTAATAATAAAAGTCCTATGTAGATTGAATGCATTTTGATTAAAATTATAAAAAAAAAAACAGTCTAAAAATTATAATTAAGAGCGAATACCTCGTGTTCACAAAGGATGCCACTCAATGACGTAAATTTAATATCGTGACCGAGCTTTATCTGTCGGAACTTTTGTACCAAATTTCATTTATCTACAACTCTCTGTGGAATTTCATAAAATCGATCATTATCAAGATAATTTGAAGTTATTTTACAAAGAAATTTTGAAATTAAGTGACTTTATTAAATGTCTTCAAAATGAAAGTCCAAGTATCTGTAGCTGAAGCGATGAGCAGATTATAATATATCAAGTTGAGCGGACATGGCTTTACGATGTTAGTCTGTCTACATATAATAAAAGATAAGTCACTTTTATTATTATATATATAGTATATCATTTACAAAAAACTATTTCTACAACAAAAAGGGATAAGAGGTGCTCGGCCTGCCACTGCTCTTCTTTGTATAAAAAGCCTTTTTTTTTGGTTTCCATACCTCAAGAGGTAAAAACGGAACCCTTATAGGATCACTTCCTTGACCGCCTGTCTCTCTGTCAAGACCATTTATCTTGAGATCCCGTAAATCTACGGCCTCTTTAAGCACAGAAAAAAAATCATGCTTCTAAGTCAATCCAATAAAAAAATACAAACATTTACACATCGTGTTTGTTAAATTTTGTGTGAAATTCGCATAATCAAACCCTATTAGGTATTTGCCTTGAAAGCTGCAGTTATAAAATTTGGCACAATATGAGAACTTTTAAATTTAAATAAAGGAAAAAATGAAATATAAAGCAATATTCATAGATATAGATATTTAATACAACAAATCGTTACACGCATATGCTCGCAAAATTAAGTTTGTCACCTGTATTAGCCGCTTAATCGAATTCTATAGGGTACTTTCCGTAGATCTATAATTATAGAAGGTTTGATCGCATCACGCATAACGTTAAGCGTTGAAACGGTCTACGCTGACGCAATCGTGTTGCCTAATAACCACTTATTTACTCTATTTTTAGTCCAGTTAGTTCCACGCTCTGTGTAAATATATTATTATTATTATTTCTAAAAAGGTCTCACCCGTATGTTATTAATATCTGTACAGGTGGCGTGAAGCTGTGTTTCTACAGATTGTATAGTGAGAGGGGCAGTGGCTATAGTGATATAAGATGCATCATGTCACCTGCACCCAGACGATAAGATGCAGCAAATTCCAGAAGAAGACCCACTAGATTTAGCATAGGGCACAGATGTTGATGTAGAAAGATACACTTAAATATTGTTCATCCTACGATGCATTCAAAGTTTTCTCATGCAAGAAAATGTTAACAGAACAACGCACACGTAAAGCACATTCTCCTCAATTCAACATTTTCAGAGTTTGCAACAGTGTTATAAATAAGTAAATTTTTTTTATACGTTTCAACAGCATAAGCCTACACTTGTCCGGCAAGTCCTACACACTGATCTGAGCTTCTGCCCTGCAAGGTGACGGTATATATTTCTTAATAATTAAAAAAATATATAAATAAACATTTGTGAAATTAACTCCCTAATAATAATTTAAATTGCCTAATATTTGAGGCCTAATATAATTATAATGTAGGTATTTTTATTATATTACAATTAAAAATATTTAAATGTTTATGTCATTCGATCTATTGTTTTGAAACAGAGGTAAAACTATTGTGATTTATCACAGATCACACAGTTACATGTAATGTAACTTCTTTAAATAATGCCATGGACTTTTATCTAAATTAAACTTTTTAATACTAAACTAGTCTTTTTAGTTTCCTTCGAGATCTTGGTGCTTCTGACGTCTTTATAACGTTCTCATTACGAAGGAACTACTTTGTCTAAGACGTTATATTTATATCTTATCTTTGAAGGTTTGCCAGTCATGCTAGGGTTTCACATCAGGTGTTCTTAACCTTTATTTTTCTTACGTCATCAGAAAATGGTTATAACGCTGCGGCAATGCAGTAAAGGCTCTTTTTCATGTCATCAGGAAGTTCTGATCATGTTGATCAACATTTCCAAAGGGCCTAAATAAATATCTCTTATAGATAAGAAGGCTGCTGGGCTTTCTCATCAGATTTTCAGACCTTTAAAATAAACTATAGCCTAACTTGCTGAGGACATATGTTTTAACTATTTAGTTACATAACAAAAAAAAATATATAATCCATATAGTAGTTTTTACATAAATGAATAATACAATAGTTGTATTTTTAGCTAACAAAAGTGTATTAATATATATATATTATATATTTAGAATTGATCCTTTTCACAATTTTATTAAAAACATACTATTAAACAACTATATTAAAATAATAAAAAAAAACGGATTAAATAAACATGGATAGAATAAAATAAGACACATACCATCATACATTAATATAATTCCACATACAGACGTATCTATTAGTGAGTACAAGCTTACAAGTGTAATACAAGTATAGTTAAGATGTACAAGTGAGAATCTTTATGTGCAAGTTCTCGTTTATTACGGTGTTATCGACACGGACTCGGGTTTTCTACGTCATAAATCTTAGTCGTAATTAATCATGGGCCTGACCGAGATGGCGGACCGCACACCCCCAAGACAATGTTTTTCTAACCGCTCGCGGCCTTTGTCTTTTCAAAGCTCGACTTCTATTATTTTATTTAAAAGAAAAATGACTCTTTCTTTCTAAGTATTGTTATGCGGTAAGGTGGAAATGACGATAGAGTATTCTGATATTTAAATGATTTTAATGTTCTAATTAATTAGTGAATATATTATCACGAGAGTACTGTAAAATATATATAAAAAAAACAGATCATTAATGTCTTTGTCAAGTAATAATATTCTAGTCAAGAAATAATATTTTTAAATAAATGACGGTACGTGTCAGAAATGTTCAAACTTCGTGCTATATCCCGCACACAGCAGGGTAGGCAGAGGGAACCTAGTGTTAAGACACTCCGTTCCCCACGTTCTGCTGAATTCTGGAGGCATTGTGTGTCGAGTGGCAGAACTCAACGCCACCCTTTGCCTCGACACCAGAGCGCAGAAATGGAAATATTATTATTATTATAGAACCGTAAACAACGATTTTTAAAATGTTGTCTGTTTGTCGATTTGTCTGTTTGTTTGTGCGTTTCTGGACTCTTATATCAGAAACGGCTTAACCGATTTATAAAGTGAGTGTGGAGACACAATATAACAGAAGCTACTAACGAGCTTTTTACTATAATTTTTTAT
Source organism: Heliconius aoede (assembly GCA_037355905.1). Classification (NCBI taxonomy): domain Eukaryota; kingdom Metazoa; phylum Arthropoda; class Insecta; order Lepidoptera; family Nymphalidae; genus Heliconius; species Heliconius aoede. The sequence goes on along the minus strand of JBAIZZ010000052.1, from coordinate 328,737 downwards.
TATGCAAATTCAATATAAAATAAAATTAATAAATCAAGTAAATATATAATTTTTTTATTACCTTAATTTCATTATTTTGAAATATACCTATAACATATTGGTTCTTGGAATATGTTAAACTTTCATATGGACCTACACTTATTCAAGAGTTACCGAGTGAAATACTATAAATCACATACTGTGATCACTGAGCAAAGTTAGCAAAGTTTAGCTTTGTTGGATATTCGGATAAATCGGTGTTCTGATGCGCGAAATTAAAACGACATCAAAGTTCAGTTCATATATATATGTATATATGATTATTTATTGAAGTTTTGTGTGATATTTCACAAACATATGAATATCATATAATACTTATTTACTTTCCAAGAAGATAGCTGATACGTGCAGATGCCTTCGATGGGAACGGATCCGATCATTTTGACATTGGGATTTTTACCATACATTTGGTAGTATACGGTACTCTGTACTACGGTACTCTCTTGCATAATTTCATTGTATGTAATTTCATAATGATGGCGTTTTACAATCCAGTAAGTCACAATTTTTTCCGATAGTTTTAATTGTACTTGTTTCTTTTTAATTAATAAATTAACTTTAATTAATTTTTGGTTTTATTTTTGGCCTTTCGTCTGGATGTAACGAAACTTATGCTTAAAGAAGATTTAGAATTTGCTTAATTTTTTTTTTTAGGGTTTTATTTTACTTTTTTGCCTAATGCCACATTTATATAATGTTTAATTAAGATAAATTATCATATCGAAAACAAGTTTTTATTTTCTATGATAAATTTTGTTCAATAAAAAAAAAAACAAACAAAAATGACTACCATTCCTACTTCAAAAGTCGTGCCAATATTTTACAAAAGTTGAGCAAAATTAATATAATAACAAAAAAAACAGATTATATCCCTCTAAAATAAATGTCTCTTTCAAAAATTACAATTCTCTGCGAGTAATATTTTTTTGACTTTATAATATTATACTTACAGATTCTATTCTAAGATTAACAAAAAGGCCTTTCTATTTTGGAAAGGCGAGTCTATTTGCATATTGCGAACAATCAGAATAAGTAGGAATCCGGTTGCCAGGGTACGGAAGACGGCTGCGCGGTAGATTTACGAGGCTTTATTGCAAGGCTCCTGACAAACGATTATTATGAGCGTCTCACTTTGCACACGTTCTCTTCTCCGTGAAATAAATAGAGATTTATGCTATAGGAACGTGTGATTCTTATTATATTAAACTAAATTTACTTCTAACTAGTTTTGATAAATATGGAGATAGAATTGTGGATTATACGTTGTATAATCTGTGCAAATTAGTTATTTTGTTTATGGTAGCTTCATGCATATTTAGCTTCACACTGTAATTTGTACATTGCAAGAGAGTCAGAGAAAACCTAGGAATCTGGCGTTAATACACTCCGTTCTCATTAAAACACGCCCATTTACAATTTTCCACTGAATTTAGAGGGTATTACATATTAAGTGGCAGAATTCAACGACGCGCTTCCCTCTTTACCAGTATATTACGTAGCCTAAAGTGGGAATTGAACCCACAACGTGTCGCGTGTACAGTCACACGCTAGTGCCTCTGTGCCACAACTGGCCTCAATTCTTTTATCTAGGTAAAACATTTTTATCCCGCAGTTGTATAAGGGCTACGACTACGAGGCCACGTTCGTTTATTTAGAATGCACTTTACTCTAAGCGCTTGGCACATAAATAACATTAATTATCCGGACTGGGGTTTGTTAAATGCGAAACGGTATTAACTGTTGAAATAATTATGGGTCCACGGAGTGCCTCCACCGCCGCGACACGAGCGAGGGGAGGCGACACTTGGCACTATTGATATAGTGAACAGGTAACATATAGCCTTCACTCCCGTCGGCCCAATTTAATATAATATTGAACCGAGAAAATTTAATGCTGTTAGGTAGCGAACAAAGGAGTTTAGACTATAAAGTACTTAGGTAGCTGCGCTAGGCAAAATTTAAAGAGCAAATAGTTTGTTATTCAATTTCTCATTTTACATATTGTTTACAAAATGTATTTGTATTTATTATTTGTGTTACAGTTTATATGGTTTAATACAGATAACGATAATATTTGAGATTATACAGGCTTTATTTCTATTTAGTATATCGATGATCAAATTATGTAAGCTTCTGAGTCGCAGAACGTGGAGTCTAGTTCCTCTCTTCGGCACGGAAGAATATATGGAGTGATGTTCTCATTTCTGGGCTGGGCTACCACTGTAAATCATTAGATCACATACAACAAAAGCTCGTTTGAATCGTTGGAAGCAAAATGATCTGTGAAAGGCTTGAAATTTTTGCGTTGTCGAGGACAAAAACTTTCTTTCTCTACCGCATTTATCTGGGGAGTCATCTGAAGAACTATTTAACCTGGTAACTACCGCCAAATATTCTATCTTTACAGTACATCAGAAGCTCATATCTCATCACTATATGGATATGTGGAACTGGATATGTGAGGTTTCGTAGCAACTTCCTTGCAACTGTGGAATGGCTTATTTGCGGCTGTCTTTCTAGGTCGGTACGACTTGGGTACCTATAAAAATCGCGTCTATCTTCACTTAAAATGCCGGCAACGTACCTGTAGCTTAGAATGTTTAAATATATGGAACTATAGACATATAGACAATTATACTATAAGATTTCGTTTAAAAAAAATATTCATAAATTTCATTCAAACCACAAGAGAAAGTGTCTAGTGCAAGAACTGAGTGAACTTTGTTCGGGTGTTCGTAACTTCACAGAGAGCGTGCTGTAAATTTGCGCACCACTCACGTCCCATTTATATTGTTTTATGGTTTCTTTCCTTCCCACAGAGGATTCGACTCGGATAGAACATGTGGCTCCCATTCATCGTTACAGTTATTTTTTATCTTGGAAAAACACCCGAGAAGCTATTGTGATTAAGATCGACACATCGTTTTCGCTGGATTGACATTATATGAAATATTACTTCTGTCTATAGTTTCTACAAAATCTGTTTTTTTTTCTCGATAATTCATTTTATATGTTCACGTATTATTATTAAGTAGTTGTAATTATCTTTTTGATGTTGTACCTAGAATTATAAAGTGTAACATTATTTATAGTATTTCAAATACTCTATTATTTTTTATACTCAAGGATTAATTCTCAAGAATTCTTATACTCAAGAAGGTTTTATCACTAGGCTTCACCTGCATGCTACCCTACTACATGCAGAATACAGCTGAAAAAAATTATAAATATCTCATGACAGGTATGAGTTATGACGTGGAAATGAACCTCGCAGATTGTAGGCGCGGCACAGGTCAAACACTATATCATTAAGGCCGCCACCGGTGTAGAGTACGTGTCATTTAAACAAACCTGCATGGAAATAAATTTTAACAGATGTCTAATTAAGTGAACAAAAAGAATTCCACTCGGCCAGTTCATTGTTTACTTCAACAATTACCTGCGACATGTGTGTTTTTTTAAACGAGTAAGCTATGTTATTTATTGTCGTATTCTGCAAGCAAAGTATACTTTATATCGTTTAACATAGAGTCTACTTAATCCTATAATGCGAAATTGGTGCCGACATATCCATGAGGTCATGCGACGGCACGTACAGCTAACGCGAGTAAATTATAAGCATCGTTTGTTAAAAACAGAACTGTAATTACAATGATTTTGATTATGAAATAAATCAAATTAAAAATTCCTACGTTCAAATTGAGGAGAATTCTGGTGCAGTGGAATAAAATGTTACTGTAAACGCTACTAGTTATAGAAATATGATATAGTTGTGGGTTCAAACACAAGTCGAGAAAGTGAAATATATATATATATTTATATTGTTTCTCTGATGTCAAGACAAACCGCGGCGTTGAGTTTCGCCACTCAACACGCAATGGCTCCTTAATTCGGCGAAAAGTAGGAAACGGAGTGTCTTAACACTATGTTCCCTCTGCCTTCCCTGTGTGCAGGATTTAATTTTTTGGTCTTTTTGGAATAGAACTCACTTGGTTAAGTTTTAATTTAAAATCAAAACTATTTTCATAAACTTATGAGTGAACCAAACCTAACAGAACATTGTGAAATATATTAAAGAGGTAATGTGGCAGAGTAAAGTTTCAAACGCCGGTTTATCCATTCTTTACCAGTAGAATTGATTCGATCGGATTCTGTTAAGTTTTCAGAACTCTAGGAAGACTTGCCGCAAACTTGTGGCTCGAAAATAGCTTTAACTGTTAGATTGGGAGTATTTCTGAACAATTCCTCGTGTAAGTTTGCGAAAAAGACATTGATTTAGTTATTATTCACGATTGTTTACAGAATAGGTAGGTTGTATGTACTGTTCTAGTCTTATCTTACTACGACTTTCTGTCTTTATTTTTTTATAAACCATTTTTGGTTATCAATTTTGTTTTTAAAATACATTATTTTACATGTAAAATATATACATGTAAAATAAATATGACGGACGGACGCGAACGCTTCACTTTTTTAATAGATAGCCTGCGGAGAAAATGAAGTGGGATATACAAAGAAATTCCCATGTTAAAATGAAAAGGCATTCTTTGTTTTTTGCTCTTTAAATAAGTTTTCTTTTGTCTTTGTACCCCTGGACCCATGTGTGGAGTGGACCATAAATCAAAGCTCGCTCTATAAATCTTCAGCTCGAAAGAAATTCGTGTGATAATGTGTAACCACAGCTATACCTATATGGTATTAGCATTATTTACTATATTAGGTATACATATATGCATTACAGTGTCTTTACATATTTCTATAATATGTTATTTGCGATGCACGCTTTATTATAACCATTTGATTTAAAAATATGTTTACATATTACCTCCAAAGTGTCTCTACAGGACACTATTCGCGGCCTAATTTCATGTAGAATTAACAGTAAAAATATTTGTTGTGTAAGTCTGTCGCTACAGAATATATTCATAAAATATAATTTGCGTTTGGATTTTGATTGTCGAGTTCGTTTATGTAGGCTAAGCATTAAAGAGCTTGTCGAGCGAAGTTTGCACAGATAGCAAATATTATGGCTATTTTTTCATTACTTTTTGTGGTCTTTACTATAAATATCTTAAGAGAAAGAAAAAAATTAAATACTTAAAGTAGTAATTGCAAAAAAAAATTGTTTTAACGCGCATAATATAAATAAAATATTCAATATCCCGTACCGAAAGACTCTATGTAGGTAGGTTCTATCGGGAAATTCTATTTAAAAAAGAGAATTATTTGGAATGGAACAAACAGCGTCGATATCATCTGATTCGTTTCTCGCCTACCCGAACTCCCTTAATCTTTCTTAGTCGAAATTAAACCATTTGTAGACGTTCAGCATTGGGAAAGTGTAAATCAATCTATACATTGAATTAGTTGATGTTGAACGGTCGATTTTGGCAATATTTTAGAAGCGATAGAATGGCGTAGTTTGCTCCCCGACCACGTTCGCAGCTATTCATCAAGTCGGCCAGGCCATTACCGCTCCCGCCACCTGCACGGTCCTCGGTTTGTATTATGCTGGATTATTCCCCGGCTTTCATTCACTGACGCCAATAACTTGTTGAATTATAGCTGGAATTCGATTGGATAGGTTATCGAGGTACGTACACGCTTGTGTTACTACTGGATTTTGGGTTTGTGGACCTTCTTATATATTATGTTTATATATTTTAATGATATTCAAACTTTGATCGAAGTTTGTTTGATGGTTGATCGAATTATTGAAAAGTTTTTTTTTTATTAAGTGCTTATACATTTTTTTTTCAATTTAGTTTGACTCATATTTTGAAATAATATTAGATTTGATTAAGGTTTTACCGTCACAACACTATTATGCCAGAGGCAGCGAATTAGTAACATAAACCTTAAGAAAAACAAAAGATCATACAATTCAAACGATAGAATATAAAAATGTTATTAATGTAATGTCATTACAAGCTAGAGAATTCAGAATTCAGTTTTTCTTATTTATAATTTCTAATAAAGAAATAGAAATATGTTATAGTATAAACTTTAAATTCAAATTTGTACAATCATTTTAAATTCTTTGGGTTCTTCAAAAAAATTACAGAATTCTAAGAACTTAAAAAGAAGAAGAAAGTATATCACATAAAATACTAACAAATAATTCACATATTTAAGCGGGCGAAGCCCCGAGCCGGACGCTAGGCTCAATATAAACAAGTGTATCAAGTACCTTCAGAAAGATCACACACAAACGTCCCGGTGAGTTTGATAAGACTGTTGCAGCCGCAGTCTGATAGGAATTCACGGTGTAAGTGCGGGGCGGTGTCGTTGTTCTTTTTTCTTTTTATTATAACTAGCTCGTAGTTATAGAGAATATGGAGAAGAAGATAGGATACACTCTTGGGCCTTCTGATATAATAACCTTCTGATGGCATAATATTAAATTCTTCACACTGTTACAATTGCATCTCTAAAAGATTTTGGGTTAGACACGAGCCACAGCAGCATTCATGAAACAATATTTTTAAATGTGTTCGGATAATCAGTTAGAAAAGCAACCCTCTATTTTGGCTGTGTCATAAAGCGGCGACGGTTAAAGGTCAAGGCTGTATTTATAGTTCTACTATCTTTATAGTTCTACTGTCTTTTGTAACAATAGTGTATTCGATAGTGCATTTGAAAGATTGAATGCAATATTGTATTGATGTTTGAATCCGTTATAATAATTGCCAAGAGTTTATAAATGAAGTACAAGAGATATGAGCATTTATGAATCGATTTTGCTGCATTTTGTATGAAATCCGCCACGTCATCAACATCTATACGTACTTACAGTAGATCTACAGTTATGAAAGTGAGAACTTCCAATCATACCAAGTTACGTTCCTGACAAGCTGTGTCGAATTTTTTATACGCTGGGTATAATTTAATTATGACGTTGACATCTCTGTAGGGAGTTCTTCACGAATTTCCCCGTCCCAAATTAACCCCTGCTAAGAATTTAATAAGAAACATTGCTATTTTTTAAATTATTTATTTTAACACTAAAGGTTTAAAAAAAAACACTTAAGTGTGAGTCGGACTCGCACACCTGGGCTCCCATACCAATTTTAGGATGGTAGGCTAACAGGAACTGCGCTATAAAAATTTACAAACTTTTATATAAAATGAACTAGATAGATCAGTTTTTCTATAAAATGCATATAAATGTACATATTACATATATACTGTAGGTTTACGGGATGTACCTTACAGATTTGTATAACGCGGCGAATTTAATAGGTACAAATGCAGCAAAATCGATATATAAATGGTCGCATCTTGTTTAAGCTAGATTTTTTCTGTACTTTAAGAGATTATAGACCTGAATATTTGATATTAATTTCAGCTTAATGCCTCATCTTGATCTAGAGTCTTGACAGAAGCGCCGGACAGACGGACGATAAAGTGATCCTGTATAATTATGGCTCTAAGACTTTTTTTGTCTTCTAAAAATATTGTTGTCCGGAGGATAAGTTATTATATACAGAAAATCTAATATGGCTTGTGATTCGTGCAATTATATGTATATTATGATATTATTATATAACAATATGAACGGTAGGTCATCTCCAACTGAAGGCTTAACTCGGCCCTATCGCGGAAGCGACGCGCTATGACGAATGCGCTATTTTCCCCTGCTATCACGTATGCACATTCAACTTTTATTGCTTTTTGTGCGGCAGTTACAAATCGATTTGGCTTAAAGCCAATCGTGTCATTTTAATAGCTTCTCTTTGCCACCGACAGATCATTCACATATTTTTAAAATAATGAATGTTGGTACTGGTGTTTACAATTATCTCAAATTATGATATATGATGGACCAAGAAAAAAAACATGTTACTTTTTTTACGTCCTTTACAGAATGTTAAGTGAGAAAATAGTGTCAAGACACTCTATTATACTTTAAGTAACTTAAATTTTCGTTTCATAATAAGATTTTCAATTAATTAAATTTTTCGATATTTGTACACATTTCAAATGGAACTTTAAATTTTTAAGTTCATCGGTATTTTACATATTGTTTATGAAGACTATATTCGTTTATTAATTTGGGAGTATATTTTACATATGTTCGACTTCGGGGTGTGCTGAAAAATTATTCTACCCCGGACGCGAGTTAAGCTCGCCCCTCCACTGACTTGGACGGTTACCAAATAGGCGGTGGTTCAAATTCTTATACGTTTTCTTAATATGCAAGGCAATCTGTTGCCTAATAAGAAACTTCTGATCACGACAATTTTAGAGGTATAAATAATATATTTGTTTTGCTTGTAATTTGCTATAAGAAATCGTTATGGAGTCCATAGAATATAATTAGATGTTTTTATATTTCAATACCCAATATGAGTGTGAAAAGAAATGGTTTTACGGAAGGATACAATAAACGAATAAAGGATGCTCGTTTACAATATCATTTCTATTCAGTGATGTAATTGGGAAGTGCGAGCTTTCAAATGTAAAGAAATATAATTAAAGATCCATCTGCCTACCCTGTCTACCCTGCTGTGTGTCACAAGGTGTGACTGTAAATTCGATTGGTTATTGGTTCGATTCCCGCTCTAGGAAATGACATTTATTTAAACTTATATTTTTGTTTCTTCGCTCTGGTATCGAGGCAAAACACGGTGTTGAGTTCCGCAACTCAACACGTCCTCTGATGCCTTCTATACCTCTAGAATTTGACTGAAAGTGGGGAACGTAGTATCTTCACACTCTGCCTACCCTGCTGTGTGCGGGATACAGCGTGAAGCTGAATCATTGATCGGTGACAAAGAAAATAAGTCTCTCATTCTGTAATGCATTGTCTTTACTATACACAACTGTGTGATAATATACTATGCTTTAAAAAAATTCGGTACATTTTTCTACCCAAACCCTTTTCTCGAGCCTTTATTGGTAGTATCTTGACATAACACTAAGGAAGATGTGGAACATTTTTATAATCTGGTCGGGACCAGACAAAGACCCCTCATTAGAAATATAAGCTTAGGGTAAACCGTCCTATTTTACTTTTATGGCTCACAAGCTGCCCTACTTTTATAAAATCGGCGTTTTATTTGACGTTAATCAAATTAAAGAAGAGGTTTGTAAAAGTATATGGTAATCTAATCAAGCTTCTATTATTATTATAATTTTTATCATGATGTAATAAAGTAAATTCAGATGCTGTCGATGTACTAGGTAGTAGGTAAGTAGGCACAGCGCGGCGTTGAGTTCCGCCACTCAACATGCAACGCTTCAAAAATTCAGCGGATAGCATAAGGTTCCTAGGTTCCCTCTATCTAACCTCCTATATGCGTAATACAGCGTGAAGATACAAAAAATAAATATAAATAGACTCAACCGTTTCAAAATTACATAAGCTTTCTATATATTACTAATATATTAAGCACAGGAGTATATACAATTTTTTTTTATGGTAGAGGACAAGGCAAACGAGCGTTCGGGTCACCTGATGGTAAATGATCACCGCAGCCCAGGACCCCACGCAACACCAGAGGAGCTACAGGTGCGTTGCCGGCCTTTAAGGTGGAGGATGTTGGGCGCCGGGGCCCGGCATTACCTAATGCGAAACGCAGTTGCAAGAGCCACTTCTTCACGCCGGTTTAAAATGTCAGGGGGTGGTATTAATTTAATATAAATTTCATATGGATTTTAAACTATTTTCTCACGTAAAGTAATTTCTCAGCTCCAGTGCTTACAGTGTGATGCGGTATCGAGCAAGAAATGTGCAAACACAGTCAGAATATTCATGTGAGTTAATATTCATGGCCGTGCCACCTGCTCCGCGTCGGTGAGGTCGCGGTACGAGGTGACGTGTAACTACAAGAAACTTCAAATTATATTTACAAAAGTATTTAATTAATATTATCTTATTTATTGTGTTAATTATTCAGTTAATTTTTTATGTTAATAACCAATAGTTAGTTATGTTTAATCAGTTCCATTTTCACGAAATTACTGAACGGATTTGGGTGATATTTTATTGTAAAATTACGCATAGACCAGGTTAGGCAGAGGGTAGAGGGTGGTGGGGAACGTAGTGTTAAAACACATCGTTCCCCACTTTCCGAATTCGAGGCATTGCGTGTAGGGAGGCGGAAATCAAGGACGCCCTTTTGCCTAAATACCAGAAATGAACATAATAATCAGATCTAGATTCCTATTATGACGCTTCTTGAATATCATATAAGACATCTCACGTAGAGATAGAATATAATGTTTAAATAATATTTTAGAATGAGCTGGAAACCAAGTCCCCTGTAAATCCCGTTGATATAATCGCAGAATAAGTTTTGGACGCAGTACAGCACGAGCTCGTGCACAACACATGCATCCGAGACGACTGTGCGGTAGTGAGTTAATTTGAATGTGGAATGCGAATGGCCTGTTTAAACCGTTGTTCGCAAACAATAACAATTGTTGTTATTAGACCGACATATCGGACGATAAAAATGTTAATGCTAATAGCTTATTTCAATAATGTATTTATGGAAATTTGTTGTATTATTGTTGACTAGCGACCTGCTCGCGGCATCGCCCGCTTGCGTTACATAATTATTAATTTATTGATTTAGCTTTTTAATAACAATATCATTGAAGTTATTAAAAATAAAGATTCAGTATATTATACGAAATAGTTTTTTTTATAGCAATCTTCTATAACAACACCATAAAAAATTTGTAACTTTTTTATTTACTCGTTCGTATAAACCAATTGAAATAAAACAAACAGTTAAGGAAGCTTATCAAAACACAAAAGTGAAAACTGCAATAAAATCGTCATTCTTTTAGCCGTTTTTGAGATTAACTTGATTAATAGAAAAAGAAATAAAAACAAAAAAAAAACATTGTTTTTGCTTTTGTTGCGTTATTAAATGTAATATGAGGCAGCACCGATTCGTTACAATTTTACTATAAGTTTAGATTGTATAGGTACGTACCTACCTACATTTTTTATGTCTATAAAAATATAAAGTGACATATATAAATTACTTTATTTTGCATATGCATCTAACTTTTTTATTTAATAAGACTCTTTGTATGATATAAATATTCACGGTGCAAATATAAAATACGCTTAAGGATATTTGAGTATTTCCTTGTACGTTTATATTCTTTAATACACAAGGAAAATTGTATCTAAGTGAGATTATCAAAAAAAAAAAAAAGAAAATATCATCAGATATCAAAACATCAATATTGCCTTTATAACAATAGTGAAATAAATCAGCTTTACGCTTTATTCAGCTTATAGTTAGGCTAGGCAGAGGGCACCAAGTGTTAAGACACTCTGCTCATAAGGTATTTATAAATTAAAATATATTTCAAATTAACAAATTTTAACAAAATAATTTAAAGATTATCAAATTTCATGAAGCATGTTTTAATTATAATCTTACTACGTGGCTACCCCCATTGCTAACTACTTTTCATATAGTTTACAACTCAATTTTCTATTGAAAGCACGAATTAACCGAAGCTTTTGTGCCGGAGTAATTTGTAGGGAAATACGATGTTGGTTATTACAACTTTGGAGAGCTTCACAATTTTATTTGAAAATACTCGAGCTTCAAGAATAGGTTCAATCTCGACCGATCAAACTCAATGACAAGTAAGAATTTTCCGAAGTTGTTTGTCAAATAATTAATTAAATATTTCCAAATTGATTTTTTATGGAGGTTCGCGGTTCTTCTAATCTTGTTTTGTTATGACTATTCGTAATATGAAGATAGTTCCGATGGATGGTTGGATGGATTTATACGTTTTTAAAGTATATATTGTTAAGTTTTTGTCTACTATTAAAAAAATTGCAACTGAATTCGTTTTTGTGTATACGTTCTGCACGTTCTGCACATTTAAAAATTTTACCTCTCGGATGACGCAACTTAATACGACATGAATCTAACTAAATCGAGGAATATAATTTTTTTTAAATATCACGAGTGGTTTTTAGACCTGTAACTCGTTTATCACCACGTCTACTACGCCATTCGGTATTTTAATATACACCTAATCCTGAAAAAAAAAAAACTCTTTTCTCACAATGGTATACATAATGATCAAAATGAAGAATAATAGTACACTCCCAACACAATTAATTTTCATTCACACTTTTCACCGCACTTAATATGTAACACCAGAATAATACGCTGTAATGCCGCAGCTCCCACTGCGGTCATAAATAAACCAACTTGGGAATAGCCCCCTATTAAGTTAAACGTGAACAAAGCTTACCTAGTTCCTATTTACTTTTTTAACGTTGATTTATTAATTTATAGTTCATTAATCTTGGAAATTTAGGCCAGTCTCTTGGGACTCAGCCTTTGCGCTTGCCGCAAGTGGTTGTGGGTTCGATTTCTACTCCACGAAATGAAATATAAAGATAGTATTTTCATTTCCTTCGCTCTTTTAACGAGGTAAAGCTAAGCGTTGAGTTTCACCTTCAACACACAGTAATGCCTGCAAAATTTAGTAATAATTGCGAAATGGAGTGTCTATACACTAGATTTCACCTCTTTACACCTCTGTTTATAATTCTATAAGCGGGATACAATATGAAGCTAATCTCAAAGAAATTCATATATATAATTGTTATGCTTTTAAAAATAAACTATTGTTACAAATAAGATATAAATTTTAGGGTGAAAATAAGGGTTTTTGCGAAGAAAAAAAAAGAAAGTATTATACTGTTAGATGAACTCATATTGTAAATACTTGAAAGAGAAAAAAATAACGCTAAGAAGTGAGAGTTCCTAACGATCGAAGTTCTCAGAATGTTAATATGCGGGTAAGTAGGACATTAAGCGGTCGTTAGTGTACATTAATATATATTTACTTTTTATTGTCTGGTGTTTTTGATGTTTCTTCTTTCAGAAGAAACGATACGTAGACTACACTATACATGCTCTGTACACATATATTATATATTATTAGAGAATTACTTTAGTATTTTATTAATTAATTAATTAATCAGGTTCACGCTGTATCCCGCACACAGCAGGGTAGGCAGAGGGAATCTAGTCTTAAGACACTCCGTACCCCATTTTCTGCCGAATTCTGGAGGCATTGCGTGTAGAGTGGTAGAATTAATACTGTACTACGACAGCCTCTAGATATTAAAATTCATGAATATTTAGTTTTATTATATTTAATGAGCTTTATTTTTGAGGTCACAGAAGGGCGGCATGATTGTGGGTTCAATCTCACTTGAGGAAGTTAAATTTTCCCTTGAAAGTAAAAACTTTTCCCCGGATACTGTAGGCGTTGCGTATTGAGTGACGGAACTCAAAGCAGTGCTTTGCCTCGTTACCAGAGCGAAACAATGCAAATATTAATTATTTAATTCACCCGAATGAGAATCGATCCCACAGCCGTCGCACCTATGTGCCACGACCGCCTCAAATAAATAATAATAATATAGTATATATAAATAAACAATTATATAATTAAAATTCTCATTTTACACACACATTTAAATATTTATATTTTTACATTTAATTTTAATTAAAGTACTATTACATTTTTTGTATAAAAAAAAAACAAATAAAAGACTCATCATTGTGTTCGTATCACAGTTTCTAGTCTAGAACTAATTCATCAGGGTAGTAAATGAAACTGGACTATTTTTTGTCTTATTATTCATGCGCACGCTTGTTAGAAAAAGGTGTCAGATTTTTTTCATAGTAGTTTCCCTCGCAGACATAAGTACACATTGTATAAAACAGTTTTTTTAATTATTTGTTTATTATGTTTAGCTATGTCATATAATATATTTTATTCTACAGTGTTATTCAAATGTATAGATCGATTAAATTATATTATATGAAAAATAAAAAAATAGCTATATCCTTATCTACGACGCTGTATATGATATAATCACTAGATAGTAGATAGTAGAGAACGGAGTGTTAAGACACTCCGTTTCCTACTTGTTTCGAGGCCAGAGTAAGAAATGATAATATAAATAAATAATTATATATTCTAAAAATTTATAATAATTAATTCATTCAGTGGGAATCGAACTCAAAACCCTCGCGTTACAATAACACCCTTATGCCCCTGCGCCACGACTTACCTCTTAATAAATTAAATGTTTCTAAAAGATATAATAAGCGTTCAACAAGTACCCTCCACGAATACTAACCGAAATTCCTTTCATGATTGAAAAACTTGTTACAATAAACGGCCGGAGTGGCGTTCGCGGGCCGTTCCAACAAATTTAGGTGAAGTTATACGTGTATGTTGAATTGAATTGAAAAACGTAAAATGAGCGCGCCACCCGTGGCAGCGGTATATTAGTCTCTGGATGTCGTGCACCAGGCATTTGTTTTCCCCGAGTAATCTCCGAGGAGCCGGGGGTGCTCCGCTAAACTGATTACGAGTTCAAATTAAGTCGTAAAGTTGCTTGAGTTACTGTACATTAATGTGGGCATCGCTTTTAAGACTGAATTAATGTTATCGTAAAAACTTGCGTTTTATTTACTAATGATAGATGTGAGTGAAGTGTTAGGATATGAAGCAAACGCCTCGGAATTCGTCATCATCGTTCATCATATAATCTTCCTCGGAAGGTTATTTGAGGAATTTCAATTTTGGTTTCAAGTTAAAAATAAATTATAAGGCTATCTATAGTTATGTCAAGGACTAATAGCGTCAAGTAGATGTTGCGTAAAATGTGAAATATAAACAGATAAAAAATAATAAGACATAACGCGGCGTTAAGTTCAGCCACTCAACGTAGAGTCTCAGACTTGAGTGGAAAGAAGAGACCGGAGTGAACCAACACTGCCTTCTCATTAGAGAAGATGCGTTAATTCGTGTTAAGTTATTGTGTCTATGCTCAAAAAATATATGTAAGTAACTAAAATATTTTATTTAACCAAAAAAAAAAAAGCGTATGTAAGTCTTTGGGTACCTTAAAATAAATTGACTTTTAGTAGTCATTTAATAAAGATTTTTAATACGACACTATTTGTATTTCAGCTTCCATATTACTATTTATTTTATAAAGATATAAAATTTTCCACTGTATATATATATTCTGGTTTAAATGTGATATATGATAATTATTTTCGCGTCGTGTGCACAGACAGTCCAATCTTGAAATTCCTTTTATTGCCGCCAGCAAATCTGAATTGTGTAAGGCCCAATAATTTTCAATAGAAAGTGACTGAAATGAGACGATTGCAGTTCTTAGAATTTCTCAGTTTAGTTTATGGCTTTGTTGTGTGCCAAAAGCGCTCTCTTAATGGCCAAAGCTGAGTTTTAATATGAGGAAACAACGTGTGAAATTTGCTTTATAAGAATTTTTAGAGGTTTATTCTTGGATTGACTTTTAGTGTAGGTTGGCATAAAAGCAAATGACTTTTAGTTATATCTAGTAGACGTATGTAAAATATTTTCCATCGTATTTTTGAGCTTTTGTACAAAAACTTTGTAAAAGTAAAAATGGAATTGATGCATTTTATATGAAATTCGCCGTGTAATCAAAACCTACAGGGTATATCCATTGGCCTTACAGTAAAAAAAAAAAACTGGAAATTGAAAATTTATTAGTATATCCTGCAAAAAAATAATTATACACTTATATTTGTAGTTTTGAATTAGAATGAGTGCATATCATGATCTTTTGTATTAAGATTTCGTATTAAGTTATGACTTATATATAAACGATTTTTTATTTTGTATAGATGAATTTATGTGGTTTGATTGTATCTTCCTTTCATGTGTAGTCGAGTTAGTAAAAGTTCTTATTAAAAGTTTCGCTTGTTATATTCTCAATACATGCCTTAAAGCATAAATTTAAGACATTACGTGAAAATAAATTCATTATTTTAAATATATATGAGTTCAGAAAACAATCACTTAATTACTTAGCTATAATTTCTTTAGCGTTCTCAGCAATTACTTTAATAGACGTTATGATGCTGTAAAAATAGTAGCCTTTACCGCCGCAATTATAAAAATATTTAATTATAAAGCGTATTTTATAAGCTTTCGTTATAATTAACGAACAGTCAACCTTTTTTTACGACATACACTTCTAACAGGTTTAAAATGATAAAGGAAAGTATATAAAATTAAATATTATAAAAAAATCGCTTTATGCTACCATTTTGTTTAGAAGCGAGTAAGATATTGGGTAGGCATTGCATATAAAATTTACTTTATGCTTATTAACATTTATATCGCAGCTATAACGGCTATTGTCTACAATATGGAAGCAGCAAATGTGATTACTTGATCGTATTATGTAGTTGTGCTTATAACCTTAACATATTGTATGGGAAATGAAATTAGTACAGAGAAAATATATATTTTCCTTTCATATTAATTGTTTTTATAGCTTCACGCTTTATCCAACACATAGTAGGGTAGGTAGAGGTAATTTGGAAAATCAGTGTTAATACACACCACTGCCATTATACATCCGTTCCCCACGTTCCCCTTTTTGTGGGTCGGTATATATGAGGTGCCATATATAACTCTACTACTTCCCTTTAAACATGGGGCGAGTAACCGTTAGTTATGACTAGGATCCGGCACATGCTGTACATGCTGCAGCTGATGCAGCAGCTGAGAGAAGCTATGTTGCGAAAATTTGACCAAATTTTCTTTTTTGACCGCACGCGTCAGCACTAACCTAATGTTAGTCAAAGTTCAATCATTTGCGTGTAAATTTCATAACGTTTCACAGCTTAACTCTATGGGACACAATTTTGACCATTTATACAAAAACTACAATTACAATTATCACAAAAAACGCATTTACGTTTAACGCATGTACAGCATTACAACGAAACACTTTTGACCAATAATAATTAAAATAATAATTCTAAGCACAATATTAATAAATATATATTTTTTATTAGCAACTACATATATTATATACAAATAATATGTTATTATTGCTTCCAAGGAAAATATTAAGTGGCTATAATTGAAAGAAATAGTTTTTAAATTAATATTAATAAAAAGTTTTTAATAAAATCTTGTTTTGTTCTGAACAATGGAACTCGCAGCATTGCCAGAGGCGCGGCCGTCATTGCTTCCGGGGGAGCTGTTTGCAGTTCAGCTAAATAAAACAATTCCATAGAGAATTATTAATTTATATTTAAGTTAATATTAAATATATAATCTATTTATTAATAAATGCATATTAATAATTTAGTTTAATTGCTAACTTTAATAGAAATCTATATTAGTAACAGTTATAATATTTCTAATAGGTTATATATTATGTATTTATTTATTTAATTTTTATTTATTTTTTAGGGGATTCTAAATTTATTTATGAGATTTATAGGGATTTCGAGTATATGTACATAAAATTTATACTTATAACTTTTAATATAACTTTTTTATTTTTTTAACCAAATTAGTTTGGGTAAAAAAATTTAAATTTAGACGTTTAGACGCTGAACAACTCGGAACGGCAGAACTAAACTCCGCATTTTGCCTCGACACCAGATCGAAGAAATGGAAATATTCTAATAGTAAGTAAATAAATATTTCCCTTCCTCGAGTGGGGACTCGAGGAAGTGAAATATTTTTCGACACGCGTTACAGTCACATCCTTGTGCCACTGCGCCACGACGGCGTCAATATACATATCCTTTATCGGCATATATACATGGTTATAGAGTTCGCGATATCGTATGCCGTCACCATCGAGACAATACGCATATATATAATAGTCATATCTATATATATGAAGTGGTATGTGTATATATATAGTCATATGTATATATGAAGTTGCTCGTTCAACGTTCGTGTAAATGAGAATTTCCTTTGTGTCCGACTAACTTAATGTCGTATATGTAATACTACAATTATACTCAACGTTCTCTATTATCATACAGACAGACACCTGTATGAAACCTATGAATTTATAGCAGAGATTCCCTATAGTTAGAAATCTACTTTAATTAAATGTATAGTGTCTTATTTTATAAAAGAATATTATAAATAAAACGTATTAACGTAGTAACGTAACCTACATGTTATTCAATACAAAGATTTTGAAAGCTTTTCAAATAAATGTAATGTGATATTCTCACGTTCGGGTTTTAGAGAGTTTGCTTTCTATTTAAAATTTAAAAAATATTTGCTGATTTATATATGATTTTGAAATATTTCATTTGAAATAACGTGGTAAGTATCCTATATTTTGAGTTGTTGTCATAGTAAAATGAATCTATGAATCACTTTTTGGCACCGCATTGTGTTTCTTTTAAATTTCTTTTGTATGTTAATATTACTGTGAGTTAGTTTGAAGTATTTGTTATTTTTATGAGACCTTATATTACATTAACGCCAATAGCTATCCATTAAAAGACAAATGTTTCTCCATAGATTTAATTGTTCATAAAAAAACTACAATAGTGCTGTAATGTAAGTACTTACACAAAAAAATGATTTTGATATTTTCCTCGAGGCAACTAATTTTTAACCAATTTCAAAAAGTCTTAATTTTCGTAACTGGTTGGCGTTGCAAGTTGAGTGGCGCAACTCAACGCCGCGCTTAACCCCGTTACCAGAGCGAGGAAATGTTAATATGAAATATTTCATTTATATTTAACAGTATATAATATAATAGCGTAGCTATTAATTAAGGGAGGATGAAATTTTCTTTCTAATACACGTTCCATATACGTAACATTATTTCTACTTAACGTAGGAATTTCTGGAACGTAAAAAGTGCAAAGTAAATTTTAATAGACAACGTATATATTCCAAAACAAAAATTTTATTTGTTTAAAAAATATCACCTCTAGGATTTTTTTAAAGAGACTATAAAATATAAACACATCAAAAGATGGCAAGTGAGATGATATTTTAAAACTTAAACAAATGTTTAAGTAATATAAATTTTTACAAACGAGACTTTGCTCAAAGAGATCAAATATAAATAATTAGTGTAAAACTTATAACCCTTAGCCTTTGCTTTGAAGTACGACTTCAAAAAAAAAAACAGCCAGGTAAGAGCGTCTCGACCTACGCACAAAACGACCTCTGTCGCAGATACTTTGAAAAGAGAAGGACATTTTCATTTAATGTTTCATATTTTTCACAGCAGAAAATAAAACTGCACTGCAAAATAAAATAAAAGTTGCAAGTTCAAATACAGTTTGTAGTTATTTAATTTTTTCCTTAACATTTGTCTTTATTGGGCTCAAAAAAAATTGTCAGAATTCGTTAAGTAATCGCGTTGTTGCCCTCGTTAAATCCTATAGCTACAATTAAGAAAAGGGCACTTAAGCAGGGCTGCGAGCTGATTATGCTTAAAATGAAGCGGTAGCACCCGGTATGCCTTCCACGTTTGCATAAATAAAGCGTTACTTTGATAAATATTACAATATAAGGGGTCGTTCATGGGGCAGGGGCACAAAGTGTGACTGCAAACGCGACAGATTGTGGGTTCCATTTCCACTCGAGGAAATGAAATATTTAATATTTTATTTTCTTCGCCCAGGTGTCGAGGCAAAACGCGGCGTTGAGTTCCGTCACTCAACACTCAATGCATACATAATTCGGTGGAAAATGGGAAATGGAGCTTCTTGGCACTGGGTTCCCACTGCCTACTAGTGCGGCATACAGCGAAACGCAAAAAAAAATTATTATTAAACTTGAAATCACGTTGTTTTTTATACAAAAACAAGATGTCTTTGTGTAAAAGTGTAGAAGACTACAGTGTTTTTTCCATCATTACTTTAAGTGAGACCAATATTTTACCAACTCTATAAAAGCCTATTACAATTAAAACAAAAGAGATTCTGTCAAAAATAAAAAAAATGATTTTTTGACAAAATAAATAATGACATTATCGTTGTAAAATAAAACGCAATTGTCAAGAACGACGCACGCAGATAGATAAATCTATCCGCAGGGATACCGCCGCACGCGCCTCTTTCACGAAATCGCGTCGTAGATATTCGCAGAAAAGTTCAATGTTGTTACTAAAGCTTACTTTAGTAGTTGTAGCAGCAAATTACTAGTATTTTTTTAATAACACTTTAATATTTTTTATTTACACGTTTTTATTAGGGCGAGTTATAATAATCTAATTATGTAATGAAATCTTATATATTAATTATATTTTGCATGTACAAAATCTTTTAAAGAATCACGCTTTCCATGTTCGAGATTCGAGAGGGAACAGAAGTTTTAAGTGAAATGCTTAATATCAGTATAGTTCTATAAGTAATAGGCGTTTCTTTGATGGGATTGGTTAATGGTTAAAGCTCCAAGCTTAGCATTAAGTTCTGCAACTATGCCGTATGTGATTCAAAAAGCAAAGCTAACTAATATGTATATTTTTTCCGGTGTCTTCATAAAACACAACGTAATACAAAAGTAATGGAAAACTATGAAGTATTTCTATACAGAAGGTAGACATAAAAGTTTTTCTTAATTTAAAGAAATAAAATGAACAGCGTCGTCGCTTAGGGCACACTATTTTTAATACAATTTTTCCTTCGCTCCCATTCCCTGCAGTCTCTATTTTATTTATGTTGTACATTTATATTCCCTATATTCTTGGGAAAATATTTTTACATATTTTTTCCAAAATGAGTTAAATTGTAATAGTATTGAAATTGAAAATATAGTTTTCTTTCTGTTTTAAATAAATATTTATAATACTAAAAAGTAATGTATTATAAGGCGTAGATGGTTTAGAACTGCACTTTTTTCTGTCCCAGGTAATTACGCGTTTTGATAATGGTAACCTACAAATCTGACAGTTTTTTCTGCGTTGTTATTGTTTATTTTAATAAACTTCTGATTTAAAAAAAACTAAATAAAAATGGTTATAGAATTACTTATATATTTAATATAATGAAAACTATACAAATTATTAAATACAGTGGATTATCAGTACAAAATAATCACTCATTTGCTTAACGCAAAGCTTGGGTATGCTGTAAACTAAAATATCCGGTCTGGTTAACCTCGAAAACTCAAGGGACTCGATAAGCCAAAGGTGATCGTGAATGTCTTAGATATTCAAATAAGCTATAATACAAATATTCAGTAATGTACATTTAGGATATGTCACAATTATGACATATAATCTCAAAGCAGACTTGAGATAAGTGTGTGTCAAAAATAATATAGATATTAAAACTAAAATCATAATTCAATTATAAGTCGTGGCGCAGGGGCACAAAGCGTGACTGTTAACGTGACCAGTTGTGGGTTCGATCCCCATACGAAGAAATGTAATATTTATTTAAATATATATTTCCATTTCTTCGCTGTGTTGTCGAGGTAAAGGACAGTGTCTTACTACTAGGTTCCCTCTTTCCAGCCTGCTGCGTGTTATATACAATGCGAAGCTGATTTTTAATATAATAGAACACACACGGGTCAAAAAACATATAAATTAAATGTAAAAAAAAGTAAAAAAAACATACACAAATATTTTATATTAACCACGTCAGGGATCACAAAACAAGCTGAGCGTTTATTATGTCGTTAAGAGAGCAGCAAATGGTTGTAATGTGAAAACCGCGACACGGCAGATTGCAACTAACGCGCAAATATAATATATTACTTTGACATTATGTGTACACGTAAACGTTACAAATTATTTATAATTTCGTACATTAAACACAGAAAGTGTAAAAGCTTTTAAGCGTGTAGAAAAAACTGTAATCTAATGTTACAGAAAGAATTTACATACATTTATACATTTGTTGTCGAAAAACTTTAGAAGTTACTGTACTAAAAGTTTATTGCAAATAATGATAATTTGGCGAGAGTGGAACCTAATTATTTGATTACTTTCAAGTAGTAATCTTAACACATTCAAATTTCATACAAAATTCTAATATGCTTATAATAAAAAGCTGACCTGTAGAATTTTTAAATGCAATATACTTTAAATTGTCTTTTTTCTCAGTTTCATGCTGTCCGCACACAGAAGAATAGGAAGAGTGGACCTAGTGCTAAGACACTTCGTACCCTATTTTCTTCAAGAACGGAGTGTCTTAACATTAGGTACCCTCAGCTTATAAGGCGGAAGTCGACTTTAGAAACTTAAATCTGATTTACAAAGAGAAGATATAATATTTTACATTATAACGTATTTTAAGCACAAAGAGTAGATTTTCTAGTCGTTGTTATCGAGTGCAATCCATATACCCTTTGTACGATACCGAAGTACCTCTTGGATTGTGATGACGCAACGGTGTGCGGACAGCTATATTTTACTCTAATGCCTTGAAAGTGCTGTAAGTATGTTCTTAGTTGGATTTTACAGGATAACGTGTGATTGATATATACTTAGAAAGCATAAGTTTAACTTGACAAGTATTTTTAATGACAGTAATACATAGTTTAAAATTGTTTTTGTTTTCTCCTAGCAGCAGAGAAGGCAGAGGGAGTCTAGTTAAGGTTTCTTTTTAACAGTTATTTTGAATTATTTATTTGCTTGGAATGTCTTTAAAAGATTTAAATTTTCTCAGAGACATTCTCAACATTACAAGTTTGCAGAATTTTTAAGAAATATATATTTTTTAATTATATGCACATATTTATATATTTATAGAAATCAAACAAGAATTTTACAATCAGTTCAACAAAATTTTTGGGTCATCATTATGAATTACTTTAATAGTGAACAATGTTTACCAAATTGTGAAACAGATATGAACTTATCACGTAAAATATAAAAGAACTTCAGTAAGAAAAAAAAAAGGTTAAAAATATTTACTGTATTCAAGCATAAAATATTTGCGTCGAATGATCCTTTCGTGAAAATCTCTCTAAGCCGAGTGGAAAATATTCTAACTATTTTCTGCCTTTCATTTTTGCTCCACGAGAATATTCTATACATATATTAAGTGTATAATGAAGGACCTTTTTGCTTACAAAAGAGAAAATATAATAAACGTTATGCTTGACTAGAATTTTGAGTTATCAAAATATATGTTAAGTGTATTTTAAATAAATGTGTAACAAAGAATGTAATGTTAAAAGGCAGTTGAAATGAAAATTATATGTTAAGTTTGTATTCCTTTAGAATTTAGGATGATCATTAAGCTCGAAAGCTTAAAGAAATTAGTTATACAAAGGGAGATATTAATATGGGGGTATGCATGCATTAATATATTTGAAAACTCTTTCTAATTTATATATATCCAGTACTTAGTAATAATATTAGCACCTACTACTATGTTATTAGTAGATTAATTATACTTTCAAAAAGATGCCAGTCGTGGCGCAGGGGCGTGAAGTGTGACTGTAGGGGCGACAGTCTGTGGGTTCGATTTTCACTCGTGAAAATGAAATATTTAATATTTTCAATGCTTCGCTCTGGTATTGAGACAAAAGAGCGCCATGAAGTTCTGCCACTCAACACGCAATCCCCCTGTTCCTATTTTTATTCTGTTCTGTTCTATTTTCCCGTAGTGTCCTAACCGTAGATTAATTCTGCCTACCCTGCTACGTCCGGGACACATCGCCCTGCAAAAAAGAGTAATTTTCCAAATTATCAATTATTCACTTACTTTGCCTTAATAAAAAATCATAAATAAAATTTCAAGTACAATTGAGGAAAATCTTGATTTGAAATTACCTGAAGCAGATCAAGTGGAATTAATACGGTGCATACACGTAACGAGATCCTTTGAATTGCTAGAATTGTGGCCTCGTCTGATGTGCTTGAATGAGAATGATATGAATAAGAGCTAGTTAGGCTCAGACATCGACTTAAGGATCAGATTTATTTCCTGAAGTAAATATTGAAGTTGAAAATGATTATGTACAAGTACATATCATCTAGAGGCCATCTAGAGAGAGAGAGAATACAAGAGTGTGAATGTAGAGATGTCCATTTCTTCGCTCAAGATGTAGAGAGAAAGGGTGGCATTGAATTCCGCCACTCTATACGCAATGCCTCCAGAATTTTACAGAGAAAGGGGGAACGAAGTATCTTAATACTAGGTTCCCTTCCCTCTGCCTACCCTGCTGTGTGCAGAAAACAGCGTGAAGCTGAGCAGAGCTAATTGAAATCTGTCAAAATAAGAAAGTGCGTGTAAAAATAGAGAAATAGATAAACCGACAGACAAAATCTTTAAAATCGTAGATTCATATTCTTTAAGCGTTTTGAATTTTTAATCTTCCTACGTTATTTTTTCGAATATATGTATTTCATATTTAATATATTTATTCAATTCAATACAGATGTAATTCTTTTACTTCAATCGGGCGAAACAGTGGGCGGGCCGCTAGTTGTACAATAATATATTCTTTTTTATTTCTATGCAATATATCATCCATAATTTTTTAGTAATTGCTTTTAAATCAGAATGCTTATGTTAAAAATATATTAACAATAGCTAAACTTAACATTTTATATTTCGAATCAATACATTTTATTTAGTACATTCATTCTGAATGGTTACTTCAATTTTTATTTTAATTATCCCTTTGTACATTGTAGCTACTTGAATATTAAAATAATAGACTAGTCATATTACATACAATATAAATAAAAACTGGCTAAGTGAGAGTCGCACTCGCCCACTTAACCTGCCTTACAAATTTCAGGGTGGTAGGTCTAAACACCGTAGAACTTGTAAAGGTTGTCAAACTTGAGTTTGCGAGCATATGCACTCATTTTATATCAAATGTAATAAAATGTGTTTTTTTACCAAATATCTATAAATTTTACAATATTTGTATTGTAAGTTCTCACTTTCTGCCTAAAGTTCCTATCATAACAAAATAATCCTATATTGGGTACTATCTATACTTTTAAGCGTGTTAGGTACGGAACCCTAAAAAAAGCAGATTTTTTTGTGATATTTCACGAAATTCTATATAGGTCATCAATGTCAAGAATTCAAAACATAAAAGAATTTTTTGTACGAATCGAAGAATGTGATTGCTTTGATGTGAGAATCTTTGAGTATTTAAGTGAACTCTTAAGGAGAGGGCGCTGTTGGATCAGTACAGCAGTTCCGCACGCAATTAAGCATGACATTGGTGTTTCTCAAAGGTTTATAAAAGCTCTTGAGGTCGGTCGGCCTGTGAACCTGTTTGTTTGACATTAAGGGTTCGATTTCTTTTCACTCCGAGTGGCATATTGCAGGTATAACATTTAGGTAATTTTTTTTTGGAACACACTTAAAAATATTTAGTAATAGATTATTACCAGTTATTAAAAATATATATATAAATATGTCTATGTTAACCGTATAACTGTTTTGTCCAAGTGCAGTATAGTTATTTAATCGATGCCAAGACACAAGCAAATAATTTTATAATTTTTATCTATCTAACTATATTTCTATTTATCCAAGCTAATAATATAGTGTTATGACGTAAAATCCATATACATAGTGTGCCTATCTCGACAGATATGCCATTACTAAACATTTTTCTATTAAATACTGTTAGCGAACTCGTATAATAGAAGTAGGTGAAAAAGACTATGAAGGAAGTGGAATTGTGTCAATCGGAGCCAGTTGCTTGTAGGCGAAGGCCCTGATTGAAAGCAAACTAGTGTGAAGAGTTGTTATTGAGTGATACATATCATTTATTGCAATTACGTGGAATCTCTTTCCAAATACGTTATATATATTTATATAAACATATTTTTATAGTATTTTTTTTCTAACAATACTATTATATTATATTTTTTGCTCATCTCAAAAGATGACATATATATAACCATAATAAAAATCATTACACAGCAAGAATAAATACAATACTGGAAATATTTTGATTAAAATATCGGAATTGTTACAAAAGTCTCAGACACAAGCCAGTATAAAATAAATATGCGACAGAAGAAATATGAATGCTCCATAAATACGGATTTTCCGATTTCAAATACAGATCTGTTGGGAACGTGGTATCGCACGGACAGTGCTATCCACATTTTATCGCATGTTCTTTTGTATGCATTATAATATTGGTAAAAGTGTATGATTGTTCGTATTATGATTTTGTATTAACATAATTAAGCTTCAGTTTCACGCTGTATCCCGCACGCAGCAGAGTAGACAGAGGGAACCTAGTGTTAAGACACTCCGTTCAATATTTTCCTACTCATTCTGAAGGCATTGCGTGTTGAGTGGCTGAACTCAAGCAGAAAAAATAACTTAAGCGGAAAAAATAAAATATTAATTTAAATAATTATCCAACCATCAGTCGCGCTTCCAGTTTATAGACTTGTGCCACTGCTTCACGTCTGACTTCATAAGTATATTATATGAATTATGGCCTTTCTAACATATTTTTTACAATAAATATAAAAGATTCAAAGATTGTATTGAACTACATTTAATTCTAAGTAATATTGTCACTTAGGGTAGGTTATTTTATAAATAAAGACGAAATAAAAAGAAATATGCTTATTATAATTTATATCTGTTGAGACAAAGTCGCGGGTCGAGCTAGCTTGTCCATAAACCAATACGGCCTGTCCGATCCATAAACAACATACAAAGGATTGCCCAAGCTTTCTTAGAATGAAGAAAGTCTATTGTGTTCGACACTCCTTTTAACCAATACCGCTTGTCCCGTTGCTTTGAGCTGAAAGATATTATATATAGATTACTTTTGAAACTATATATATTTAATATATAGAGGCCGTCGTGTCGCAGGGACACGGGAGCGTGATTGTAACGGTTGTGAGTTCGATCCCCACTCGAGGGAATGAATTATTATCTGTTAATAATTTTTATTTCTTCCTTCTGGCACGAATGTAGTGAAAAGTGGGGAACGGAGTGTCCTAGCACTAGGTATCCCTCTGCTGTATGCGAGATACATCGTTAAATTGATAAACATATATTATGTAACTATATTTCGTTATTCTCTTTCGTAACTTTAATAGTAATAATGCTAAATGATCAAAAGGCAAAAAAGTTTTCTTAAAAGTAAAAAGTACATGTCATAGATGGCATAAGTTCATCCATGTATTTATTTAACGTGTTATTCCACATATAGTAATAGATTGAGAGTATATATGAATGGATATGAATTCGAGACGGAATTTATTTTTCTATTTTCTCTTGCCATAGCGAGGAACTGAATTAAGACATTATTTCAAGTGGGAGTTGAACCCAGAACCATTCCCCACTGGCCACTAATTTACACATTTAACATAGGTAATTTATTTATATATTGTAGGCAGCACGAGATGTAATTGTATGAGATGGTTAGTTAAACTTCTAATTACATTTGCTGTCAGGCTGCTGGCGTAAGATAAGAAGGGGATTCCTTATTATTTTTATTAGTAACAATTAAGATGTTTGGTGCGATATAGGTAATTAATCTCATATACTATGTTCTCAATATATATTATATGGAAGTTACAAACAAAAATATTTTATTATTATTTGTTTTGCATATTAAAAAATATAAGTAATAGTAATAGTTAGTTTAACGTCTCTCCAAACGTCCATTTTCAATAGTTTTTTTTGTAAAGTTGTCGGCTGTAACTTTAGTGTAATATGTCGTGTCTGTCATAAAAATGACAAGGGAAATCCAAAGGTTTTTAACGATATTTTTTATCCTCTGGGCCAATAATTTTTATAAGTTAGAGTAATAAAATGAATACTTATTGTACTAATATTTCATTAAATCTGTGATTTCAAAGAAATTATCCGAAAACCAATAAATTGTGATACATTTACGAGATTGAAAAATGAGAAAATTAATGTCTACAAATCTATTCGGCTCTAAATATTTAAAATTTTTTAAAAGATTTGGTCTTGATTGATATTTAATAAGTAATTATATCGACGGGTTTATGACCAATTATAACGATGAGGGCTTTCTCCGTCTCGACGTCAGAGCGAGGAAGTAAAAATATCAAATATTTTATTTCCTCTAGTGGAAATCGAACCCAACCCCCAGTCGCATTTACAGCATGAAATGTAAAATAGTTACAACGAAAATAGATAACCGCAAACCCAATTGTTAATTTAACTTTAAAGCAAGTTGGCGTAATAAAATATTCTATTTCCTGTTGGCCTAACAATCGCGATAAAATTCTTTGATTCTGTGCCTCGTTAAACTGTAATCTTTTGTTTTACTCTTTCATACTCTAGTCTCTTCTTTGTGGTATAATAAGTTATTTTTTTAATAATGATTCTGTTAAGTTTTCATTTTGTATTTAGATTTTGTAGATATTTTTAATTAATATATATGCTGGGGTGGCACAGTGTTTGAATATAATGGTGACGGTTGTGGGTTCGGTTTCTATTCGGGAAAAAAATTTGAATGTCGCATGATTTTAATCCAAACCACTCGGAACCATCCAATGGGCGTGGGTTCATATCCCACTATGTTATTTTAGAATTTGTAAGGGACACATAATATGTTAAATAATAATATTATTGGTTATTCCGACCCAGGAAAGGCGAATTCCTTACATAAATGTGTGAATAAATAAGTGCGGTTAATAATTTAATACGAACATCCTATAGAGGATTGCAAGTTACGCAGTCCTCAAATGTTTAACCTACAGAGATCCTTTAAGACCCCTCAGCCAGAATACGCCATATCTTAATCTCATAAATACTGAATTTGAATAGAGAATCAAGAATTCTGTTACCTGGTTACTAATTGTTTGAATATTTTCGAGTTATTTATGTATAAATTGAGTTCAGTCGTGTGACTGCAAACACGATAGGTTGTGGGTTCGATTCCCACTCGAGGAAAGGAAATATTTAAAATTTTCTTTTTTTCGCTCTGTAACGAGCCAAACTATAGATAGCGGTGATTCCCGCCACTCAATAAGCAATGGTTACAGAACTCAATGCAAAATCTTGTCGTTTACTGTCATAGCTTCAATAGACTAATGACAGTTATTAATATTTAAGTGCATAACTTATAACTTGTTGATACATTTAGTTAAAACCAGATGGTTTTTCAACAAGTAAACGATAGTTCATGTATGAATTGTATTGTATTAGATACAAATCTGATACAATACAATAAGCCGCTGCGCTTGTTAGTCTACAATAAACCACCGCTGCTCTCAGGTGAATTGATTTTGAAAAACGTATTATTACTTCGAGAAGAAACGCGAAGTATAACAAAGTTTGTAAAAGCTCGAGTTCATAAGACGGCTTTATTAGACTATTGGCAGGTGTAAACCAGCTGACGTCTCCGATATTAATATCTGATGGATCTCACCAACATTTCTGCGTCGATCCCAAATTTTAATGACCTTTTCGCATATGGAATTTGAGCGACGAGATGTCGTTATTAAATATCTTATATAATTATTGCGTGGAATTCCAAAAAATGACAGGCATGGCTTACTTACACAATGATAATTGTTAGCATAGTAGAAAATATTTAAAAGGTACATGTCATTAAATTTTTGAAATTATTTAATATTGTCTTTGGTATTTCTTAATGTCCTGTTATTAATATTTAAAATAAATATATCCATATAATTAAAAAAGTTTTCTTAACCTATATATATATAAAGAAGTAATATAAATCACATTATCTCCATTTGTATAATATAATAAATATAATAATAATAATTGTTTTAATAAATTGTAAAAAAAAAACTTTTTTTTGGGACTAGCCTTCCTGGGCTTGGATTTTAAATCCAGAATTATTATTTATAAAATATCGCTAGCCTATGTAAAACTACCAAGTAATGATAATATATTAAAGTTATTCTACTACGTTTAAAAACAATACAACAAGCTGAAATTGCTTTAAGCTTTATTTATCTAAGAATTTGTGCGTATTGTTGGGATTGGGATCAAATAAAAGGGTCCGACGAGAGGTGTCCCAATAAGCAGATCGGCGGAAACGTGACAAGACAACTAAGTGGCTACAAGAAGTGCTAATCATTGTTTTCTTCGATGCCCTGGTTTTGTGTAACTGACCCACTACTTGGCTATTTGTTTATATATTTATATCATTCCATGTTTATTCTTGAAGAATAAATCTATAATATTGTGAGATATACATGAAGCTTTAAGTTAAATAAGTAAGCGACAAAATAATTTCATACCGTTAACTTTAAAAGTGTTTTAGCTTCACGCTGTACATATCAGGGTACTTCACTTCCGTTCCCCACGTTATGCCAATCTCTTGGAGGCATTGTGTATTGAGTGACGTAAATCAACGCTGCGCTTTGCCTCGTTACCAGAGCGGGGAAATGAAAATATTAAGTATTTCATTAGCTCGGATGAGAATCGAACACACAACCTCTCGTGTTTACAATCGTACTCGTATACTTTCGGCATGACATCAAATGTATAAAACTTATAATTAATATAGTAAAATTGCCTAAAATCTGAAAAACATCAGCAAAAAAATAATAATAATAACAAATTAAAATATTTTAATATATCACACCGCTTCACAAACGTATTTAAGTGTTACGACGGTATGCGACAGCCGGATATACGAAAAGTTATTATTAAATTTCCGTTATCCGTACAAAATCTCCGAGCGGGATTTTGTACGGACCCATGTTACCCGCGTGTGTCGCGGCTAATTTTGTCATAATTTATAATGCCTCGTCCCGTCCACTTTTAACAAACACGGGGTAGAGTAGACCTTTCTAAGTGATGAGCAGGGATTTGTGGCTGTAGCTGGAATTTTCATGTTTTGTTGAAGGTGTATATTTAAAAAAAAATCAGGTTTACGTGGTTATTCTATACACAGCAGGGTAGGCGAAAGGCAAGGTGTCAAGAATCTCGTTTCCACTATACGCCGAATTCTGGAGGGCTTGCTTATTGAGTGGCAGAGCTCAATGTCGCGCTTTGTCTCGACACCAGAACAAAGAAATGGAAATAAAAATTTAAACAAATGTTTTTTCTATAAATAAATATTTATATAAATTCATATATCCATTTCTTCGCTGTGGTGTAGAAGCAAAGCGCTGCGTTGACATTCGCCACTCAACACACATTATCTTTAAAATTTGGCATACAGTGGGAAACACAATAAATTAACTAGGTTCCCTCTGCCTTCCCTGAAGCAGATTACTGATTTGAGGGATACAGCGTGGAGCTGAAACAAAATGACATTACTGACACGTCCAAAAAGCACTTGGCACGTCTACGTCATGCTTATTACGTACGTATACGTATGTTCAAATATCTTCTTCACATATACACATATATTTGTCACTTGTAATGAAATAATTTGATGAAATACCTGACCTAAAATATGAATATATGAACGTACAAATATAGTAAAATTACATTTATATATATATATGGATAAGAATATATATTTTATATTTCTTATTGAATTAAGTAATCTCTAGAATTTCCAATGTAAGCAGAAGTTTAAATAGAGTATTTTATGGCTCGAACGCGAGGAGGTAATGTGTCTCTAAGCGACGCCGCCGGTTGCTTGGCTAGGAAATTGTAGTTACTCAACATTCGTTTACGTAGCCAAAGGGAGCTGAGGTCTCCTTATAAAGCACTTTCATGAATATGTATACCAATTTAAGTATAATATAGAGATTCTGTATAAATGATCGCCCCGGAGTGTGCTTTGAAAATTTGAATAATAGATTTATGTCGACGATATTGATAAGAACATTTAACAGCTTATTGAAATAGGTTAAGCCGGGATATTGTAGGTTGTTGACAGTTTATTATATATATATATATATATATATATATATATATATGTATATATATATATATTCTTTTTTGTATTTAAAACTGTTGTGGTTTTACCACCGAAATTAAATGTTACGTGGAAATTTTTATATGCAATTTTAGCAGGTTAATAATAGAAAAGTGGGTCACATACTCCGTTTCTGTATTTTTAATCTTCTTATCAATTTTTCAAAATATATACCGCATATGGGATGGTAAGAACGGATTTAGTACTAAGACCTTAACAATTAATTGATATGTAAGCCTTTATAATTGAGCTAAATGAAAAATTATTTTTGATATTTTTAGTAGAGCGTTTACGGTAAAATAATTGTCATGGTGCATGTGTACAAGTATTTTTTTCCAGCTTCACGCTGTATCCCGCACACAGCAAGATAGGCAGATGGAATCTCGGTGTTAAGACACTCCTTTCCCCACTTTCTGCCGAATTCTGGAGGCATTGCGTGTTGAGTGGCAGAACTCGACGCCGCCTCAACACGACCATTGTTATTATAGATTTAAATAAATATTTCATTTTCTCGAGTGAAGGATCGAACCCACTATCAGTCGCGGACCATCTTAAGCATTCTATATTAGAGTTTTCAATGCTGTTAAAAATAATAGGGCCTGTTTGCAGGCTGGCTTAAGTATTGCAGCGTCTTAGAAGATTATAGTAGACGGACGGAGGGACGGAGGCTCGCGTGAGGGCGCTTATCTTGTTACTCGCCTGTCGCTGTCACGCCATGTAGCCTTAGGTTTCCGTCGCCTAATACCGAGCTTTGTTCGTAGCATTCGATGCAGCTACGCGTCCAGAACGAAAAGTTGTGTGTTTATGATAGAAACTTGTGTCTGATGGATGTATATTTTAGTATATTATACGTTATGAGATTTCGCAATCTATTGGTTTATTATTTATATATATTGGAATGTGTATAAAGATAGCCAATAAAATTCAAGCTTAATAACGATATCTAGGGCGTAGAAAAATTAAATATCTTAATTTAACATGAAAACAATAAATATTACAATCTTTCTGCGATCGCATATGCATTCTGCATATTAAAGTGTTGCTGTTGAAGGTAAAACGCGCTCCAGAATGAATATTTTTAAGTTCAAATCTTGTCATGTTCTTATTTATCTTCCAACGTTTCTATATTACTAACGTGAGTTATGGCGGCTTAAAATATTTATGAAGTGGAGACCTTTTAAATTCAAAATGTTCAATAATGTGTGATTTTAAGGATATTTCAAATATCTTTTTTTTTAGTTTTGACACAGTTTGACACAGTTATGCTGTAACTTAATGCTAATGTTACGTTTTTTACAGCTGAATTCTGTAGGTGTTGCGTGTTGTGTGGCGGAATTTAACACCGCGCTTTGCCTCGACAACAGAGCATTTTATATATTTCATTTCCTCGAGTGGGGATCGAATCCACAACCAGTCAGGTTTACAGTTGCACGTTAATGTTAACAACTCCAAATCGTAAAAAAATTAAATAGTATATAGGTATATATTAAAATATTATTTTATAATTTTTAGTTTTAGTTAAGTTTCTGCATTTTATAGATATGGATATTTACAACTAATAATGGACTTATAAAGTATAAACCAGGTATACTTCCCTTGAAGTTAGATGCAGGGAGTTCAAACAATACCATGCTTATTTCTTTTTGCAGATTCCAGATCTTCGATAACAAAATTACTAGAAAGTCAACAAAAGACTCTGATTCCAAATGCGGTTAATGGGCGAGTTAACGTAATAGCTGAAAGCACTCAATGCCTACAAAGTCATGTCGGTCGCTTTATGGCAACACTAACTGTTAATTTCCTACTTTTTGTTAAAGGAAATTCAACTGTAAGAAAATATTTGCCGGCTGGCTAATACAGTACTACTTTATCTGTTCACGCTTGATCTGGGTTGTATTTCTGCGTTTCCACGTTTAGTTTCTTATTTCATGACGCCGTTGCATATATTGACGACCTATTTATGCAAAAGGTCAGACCTGACGCAGGAGCACAAGTGTGTGACTGTACTAGTGTAGCGACTGATTGTAGGTTCAATTCAATTCCGAGGAAGTAGTAAAGTAGTGTTTCGACTTTTTATTATTTAGATTTTGAGTTTATTTTTGCATTCGACGTAATATATTGCTTATTATGTGAACTTATGATTTTATTAACGCCATGTTTCAAATCAAAATGTAATATCACCTATACGATTATATAATATTGTGTATAATTTAATTAAAAAATATAATCGTTGAATTTCTCATAAAACAGCTATATTAAAGTACCGAAGCATCATATTTTTTTCTTTTTCTCCTTGTATCATAATATAATATTAGGGTTCAAGAAAAATCTAAATTTAAATAGAGAGGGCGTATTATATAATTATATTAATACCGGCCTCGCTATGAAAAATACTCTTGCACGGATTATGACTTCAAATTTATTAAGTCAAGAAACAAAATAGCGGGTGAAACGCGGTTCGGAGCGTTCAGCAAATTGGTTAATAAATTAAACGCGGCAGTCTCAGCGCTGTCGGCGACAGATGGCGCTTGAAATACGACAGGTATTTAGCATGTTGCAACACCGTCCGCGTTTCGCGTTTTAATTTTATGCTTTACGAGCAATTTTTATATCAATTTATCCGCTGCGTACTTTGCATAATTCAAGAGGCCGCTCTAGACTGTTCAATTCTCGAGGTCGACGGAGCAATTTTCGGGCAAATACGGTTTTGAAGGGCATGTACGAAATTTTGTGTGACGCAAAATTATATTATATTATGATATGTTATTAAATTGTGTTGTGTATTTTATAAAATGTTTTGTCGTGGGTTTATTTTGCTAGCGGTATTAATTTATTCGTAAGGTGGGGGGTAATTTATATATAGATAAGAAAACTTGATTTCTTTTTTTGCTGCTACTCTCCGCTGCTAGAGGAATTGCATGTTGAGTGACGGAACCTAATGCCACACTTTGACCTGTCACTAGAGAGAAGAAATGAAAATATTAAATATTGTGTATCCGAGTGGAAATCGAACTCACAACCGTAGCGTCTACAGTCACACACTTATGCCACTGCGCCACGCCATTTTCAGTTATATAGTTAAAATAAATAATAAGAAAATTTGTCAGATACTATTTATTTGTTGTTAGTAACATACAAGAAACTAGATTGCACAACGTCACGCACTCTTGCAAGTTAGACAGGTTATTTATTTCATTAGACAGACTACTAAAATAAATAATTCTATTTTTATTTTTTCTGTCTAGTCGAGTGAATTTATTCTAGAAAAAAATAACCATTTATTATCCAAGCCTCATGTTACAGACAAAATTAATTAGATTTGTAATCGCATTACTGAATCAAGACACGCGCTAGCATTGGACGCCAAGTTATGTATAAAAAAACTGGAAACGTGTATTGTGTATATTACATGAATCAAGCTACTTATGATCCCTTCATGACTCGTAAGCCGATAAGTTTACATGCATGAAATCAAGCACATTTATTAAAACTCCCGAGCTATAAGTATAAATTTTCAGCAATTTAACAAAAACCATTATTGAAATTAACATTTATTTATAGATTTAAAAACCGATACTTTTGTCAATTACATACTCATCAAAAACTTATTCCTCTTCTACGTGACCTAGAAACATGATATTGAGTTCTAGGTACTAATTCACATATATTATATAAATGTGGAAAATGATAATTATTAACTATGACTATTAAGGAAATTAAAAAGTATGAAAGTTATATCAAAGAACGTAGAAAAAAAGTGATTTTAAAAATAATAAAGTACTAACGGTTAATATTAATAATTTCTCAACCAGAAGTAATGATATCGCATCAACATCGTATATGTAAAATTAAAATTTTGTTAATATAACGTAACACAGCATTCTCGAGTTCACGAAAAATGAATAGGGGTCTATTAATGGGTGCCTTTTTCTGTACTTACTCGGGATGTAATTCAAGCTTTAAAGTTTGGCTATTTTTTACCACCGGGACAAAACGAAATATGAATATATCATAGTCCAGTATCAGCTGGAAGTATACTGATTTGGAAATAAAGCGTTTACATAAAAAATATCGAGTAAAATTTAGTAATTTATTATCCCGAGTGAACACAAATTGACACCCAGTTATAAAATTTCTATTCTTTCGTCGGTGAAATAGAGAATGACGCATTCCGTAACACTTAACTTGGCTCTAGTTTCACATTTATATTTTTGATGGCATTATTTTATAATATATATTTTTTTATATTTTTGCATAAAAAACATTTCCACGATATAAATTACGACACAAGGAAACGATTACGAATAAAATTTATGATAGAAACAAAAGCTCTGTATAATGAGACATTTCACACCGATTCGTGGTAGCACGCGCCTTGATTTACTGTACAATGTACATTATGATAGCCTTAGGATGTACGTGAAGAGAACAAACCGAGATATAATTGCATTACAATTTACAAATTATTATAAAATGCTTATATTGTGTTACTTTTTTGAATTATCTTGATTTCAGGCCATTAGTAGCGACAAGCGTGCGACTGTTTTTTGAAGTTCGGGGTTCGATTCTCACTCATGGTTCATGTCCATATGTCCATATATATCTTATATGTCCATATATAAGATTTTCCCTGTGATAACGGGACAAAGCGTGGAGTTGAGATCCGCCACTTAGCACGCAATGCCAACAGAATTCGACGAAAAATCGCGAATGGAGGTGTCTTGAGAATGAGAATGGAGTGTCTTAGCACGAGGTCATCTTAGCTTACTCTGCTACTGCTATATACGTAAGACAGCGTGAAGTTAAAAAAAGATTGCAAGTTATTTTCAGTAAACAATGCTTTTATAAAAAATAACATACCTTTTGTAACGGAAATTATAAGAGTTATGGTTGATATAAAAGATTTTTTTGTTTTTATTATCACATCACATGATCGAATATTACTTACGTTCATGAAATTACTAAAAAATATTGTTCTTTTATAGCTGAGCTGTAAAATTTGATCCGATATCTCTTAGAATACATTCAAATACTGGAGCCAATTCATTGAGTTTCTTTAAGAGATTATAAAATAACTGAATAAATAGCATTCTTTTTAGCTTAATGATTGTACTTGGTAAGGTCTTTGTTCTGAGACGCTAACGATAAAAATTGTAACAATGTATAGAAATTTTAACATGATAAGAACGTACAGCTAAATTGGCTTGAGTACTTGGATTCATTCCAAGAGATACAGGTTCGAATCATTTTTATTCTTACTCCACGCTCTTAAAATTTATTGAAACAATTACATATATTATTATAAATGATATATGAAATAAAATAAATATGTATATTTTTCAATATTACATTTAGCATTTAGCGGGGCAAGCAGAAATAATCTAGAGGTGAAATGTCCATTTCTTTACTTTATAAATTCAGTGAGTGTAACGTGTTTGCACTATGTAAAAATATCGCGTCAAGACCTGTCGTAGATAACATATTCGCGTTATAGCGGTTGTAATCAATCATGGCGGTGTTTCACGTTTGTAGCCTTTTTTGTACTTATTTATAACTTTACATGTATCCCGACTTAAGCAGTATAAATAAAAATAAATTGATATAAGATGGTGAAATGGGTTAAAATAATACGCGAGTAATTTGAAATACAAGATGAAAGAAATAAATAAGAACTGAAGTCTATAACATGGATATTTCTATCATAATAGATATTTTAACGTTTGTACCTTTACGTTTTATCTCGAATATCACAGAGTAGGCAAGAAAACCTAGTGTCAAGACACTCCGTTTTTCTCTTTCCGCCGGAATTATCTCAAGAGAGCGGAGAAATGAAAACAATTATTCAACCAAGTGGTGATCGTACCTCGACTATCGCATTTTCGGTAAAACGCATTACCACATGCGCCTCATTCTTAAATGTGGAAAATAAACGACGAGATAAAATCGAACGAGAAACGGAGAATCGTAACACTAGGTCCCTTTTGCTTACCCTGCTATTTACAAGATACAGCGTGAAACTGAAAAAAGAAATATCTAATAATACCAATAAAAAAACTCAATTAAAATCCGATATCTTAAAAATGATATAGCTATTCTTATAAATAGTTCAGCCAGTAATCCTTATATATAAAATTTTATATATATGTATACGTTGGTACGTAAAATTTTATATATATAACAACGGTACGCGACTTAACGATGTACTAATAAAACAATACTAATAAAAAAACACTGACGGACATAGATCTATTGAATAGGTGAAATAAATAGTGTAAACTACTGATGTGGAAAAAGATATATTGTGTTCAAAAAAGCCACAAAATATTTTTGTAGGCCCGAACAATGTTTGTCACGTTTTGATCGACACATCGATCGTCGACGTGATGTCACGCACTCTCCTGATTTATGAGAGGAAAGGTAGTTCAGCGTGACCGGCTGTTGATAAATAGTACTCGTTACGGGTTTAAATGAGAATGAAAGCTCTACGTTTTGATACTTTTACACTGTATAATAGATAGATAGATTTTAAAATGATTTTATGGTTTTTTTATGTGGAAATATATTTAACACTATCATATGCACATGAATTGTAATTCATTATTTTGTATATAATATAATAAACGTTATTGTAGTTTGTATAAAAGAAATCTTATCTTAGTATTAAAATTGATTAGATTTTAAACAAGAAAATTTTGAGTATTCGTTTAAAGTAGTTCCTTGCATGTTTTTATAAATTTCTTATACGTATTGTGTTGGTAGATTCTATGCAATTAATTTTCCTTAGTAAAAAAATCAATATCATCGTCATTGTTCAATATTGGTCAACTTAATACCTTTTTATGTTATTATATAAATCATAATTGATGTTAAAATGTCGTAAAGGAGTAAGAAAATTAGAGTAAAATATAAAATTATAACTATTATAATGTTTGTCTCTACTTTGCCCGAACTCACCTTCAAAACTGGGTTGAAAGTTTTAATTATAATAATGTCGGTCTATCCGAACTCATAATGACGTGGTGTAATTAGATTTGTAGCTCCACAAGTTTACAATTAGAGGATGAAGAAACCTACAAAGGCAGGGAATTAGTCAAGCTCGCCACTTAATCAAGATCCAATCCAAGACATTTTGCGCAGGAAAAACAATTTACCATGGTAATGACAGAAGCACTGCGAAAATAGAGCTTTTAAGTTACGTAAAGGAAATTATCAAAGTGTTTAAGACAATTCAGTCACGATGTGAGAGGAGTCATCTTTGTTAAGTAAGTCCTCAAGTTGAAAATTGATGGATTTCTTCACTTGAAGCCTTTTTAAGCTTTTAATTTTTGTACTTTTCGTTTTGAATGTATTTATTTTATTTGTATATATTTATATATATTTTCAGCTTCATGTTTTCTTTAAATATACTTTATACTATCTCTATATTAATATAATATTTCTTTATAAATCTTAGAAAGAAATATTTATTAGATGCGTGTATTTTTTTACGAAGCAAATCAAATCAGATTCACGCTTTATCCTGTACATAGCAGAGTAAGGATAACCCCATCCTAATGTAGCTAACATTAGATTCCCCACTTTCCGCCGAAGTTTTGGAGGCACTGCGTGTTAAGTGGTGGACGACGAGCCTCGCTTTATGAATATTCTGCTAATATAATTATACATAGCTAAAAATGTACTTATCTAAGTAAAACTTGGTGTAATTATATATTTCACTCTGACCCCATATTTACTCTACTTCGAATATCGTAGTACATAATTTACAAAACGATACATCCGTGGAACACGCCACAGATATTTTAAAAAATTATAACTTTACTATACTAGCTTATACAAAATGTAAGTCTTACGACTCTCACTTATTAACAACAATTTTAAAAGCTTTAAAATATGATTTTGATAATATATAGGTAAATAATATTGGAATAATATATAAAGGCTCTATCTACTATATTTATTTAATATATTTATTAATCACTGCTAGTAGTATTATATATAGTCGTTTTATATAAAAAAATAAAGGATCATTATCAAGGCAAACCATTTTTATTGTAAAAAATAACAATTTTACTTACTAAGTTTCCTTTGTTTCAAATAAATGGAAAGAAAAAAAAGTGAAGTCTTTTCCACATTGTGATTGTTCTATTCACACTAGAGCGTGATTAACATTCAGCGGCGGCGCCAGTGACGCTCTTTAATGGTTTCAATTGTGAAGAAAATTTTATTGCATTCAATAGCGCTCTCTGCGGAGAGTTTTGTTGCGAATGAAACCTTTTAAATCGCACCTCTCTATTGATTTTGGTCTTTTGTTAAATATTATTCTACTAGTTTCTGCGGTTTGTGTTGGTTATGTAAGTTTATTGTATTATCAATATAATATGTAGGTACTGGGTACGGTTTTATATTGTTTTTTATCCATTTTCTAGATTCCCTCTGCCTACCCTGCTATGCATAGCTAGAAGCTAAAAAAAATATAATAAATATATTAAGAGAGGCGTTTTAAAAGAATTGTGCGAATAATGTTAATAATTTGATTTAACGCAAACTTGAATTATTGTATCGATTAATATTTATTGGTGCTACATATATATTTGCATATTAAAAGATATTACAGTGTTCCATATATAACCAAGTCAGACTTTTGCAGAAAAAGTGGACAATGGAGTGAATTAACACTACGTCTGAAAAATCATGAACTTGAACGTTGTTGACAATTCTATTATACGAGATCTCGTATTATCTATTATATGTATACAGAACATGAGATATACATAAAAGTGTCTAGACCGAGAACCCAATTCCATTAAGTACAGAGGCTATTCTATAAAGATTCGAGGGAGGCTGTGTAATTGTGCTAACAAGGTACCACATTATGTAACAGATCTTAATGAGTCTTTTCGAAGAATAAGTAATAATACTTAAAAGGGTAGATTTTTATAGGCTTGCCTTTATAGTACGTCTTTCAAACGGCCATTACTTTTCACGTAATTAACACTAAGGAATCAAATGTTTTTGTTTTTTAATTCTTCAGCTGCACGCCATATATTATAGCAGGATAGGTAGAGGGAGCCTAGTGTTAATACACTCTACTTCACTTACACTCTCCGCTAAAACGCGATAACGTGAAGCGAAGAAATGAAATTACTTATTATTTAATACTTAATACTTAATTTCCTCGGATGGGATTCGAACCCACAACCTGTCACGTTTACTTCATATGATTGTAGTCCGTTGTTATATATTTTTTCATTTAATATAATTTTTACTTAACTTTATCTATGTTACATACTCTTATTTTACACTTTCTGCCCTTACTATTGGCTAACTAGCCTTAGTAGAAGTACATTCAATAAACAATAGAGTATATAAAGATCCTACATTCGGAAATTATAATAAAATTCACAACACATGTTTGGGCTTTTCATTAGGGCTATAACTGCGCCGTGACCTTTAAAATATCTATAATGTTTTATCAGTTAGAAAAAAAAGATCAGTCAGTTCTTCGAACCCTCAATCATCGCTTCCACAACCGGACACTTACACACTGCGCTGCGATAGACATGTACCCAGAGCAATAGCAATATGGGTCGTCTCGAGTTCTTGATAATATATGAAAATATGTCAACATCAGGAAATTAGAGCAATATAATAGAATTTGTAACTTTCAATCAATAAGTGAGCTTATAATATAAGCTTTTAACTAGTTTGAAACAACTGACATACCTCTGAAGCTTTGTCTGATTAAGTATACCCGTAACTCGTCATTGTGCTTCAAGTTGTCACGATTTGGCTAGTAATGGAGCATAAAATATCCATTTATCAGCGTCTACACTACAATTAATATTCTATTTTTTTAGTTTTACTCTGTATCCCGCAAATAGCAAGGTAGACAAAGGGAGCCTAGTGTTAAGATACTCCGTTTCCCACTTCCCACTGAATATTCGACGACGTACGTTATTATCAGAGAAAGAAATGTAATGTCATTTAAGAAATGTAAATATTATTGAATTATAATTTATCTCCCCGACTAGTAATCGAGCTCACAGCCGTCGCGTTTATTGCAACATGCTTTTGCCACTGCGCCATGACAGCCTCAATTAATATTCTTAACCCAAAAATTCCTATAAGATAACTTCTCAAGGAAGACGTATGATTGAATGAAGAAGACGTAATCATTCTTACAATTTTGATATCTTCTTTCACACTATTGTCAAATTCTCTTACCTTGTCTAGTAAATTAGACGTACTGTGTCACTTTATAACTTCCATATCAAAGCAGGTATTTACTTATTTCGTCGGTGAGTCATCACTTGACATGGCAATAACAAGAAAGAGTTCTATTATATGGAAATAAAGAAATTGAATCTTTTGTATGTCAAATTATTTCTAATTGCAACTTGTTTTCTTGTTAGCTATAATAATTAAAATTTCTTTCCCACATCAAAAATATGGAAAATATGAAACTTAAATAAAAATCTATTAAATACATATAATAATTTTTATTAAAGAATACCTTCCGATAAACGTCCACTGATTCTTGTGTTTATTTTATTTTGATTAAAATATTATAATTTTTTTTTATTCATCTAATATTTCATGTCAAAGAAAATGTACGTTACGTTTTCCTTAACAACGGGTTTGATTTCTTACTTCCGTATCCAATTAAAGTACAGCTTATATTTGGTGCCAAAAGGTTAAAAAAAAAATTACTCACTCTATGCATTTAAATTCTTAACTATATTTTGCTTCAAAGGAATAACTTACAAAGTTACGCTTGAAGTTGGCGCAAACTTGATTTGTACATTTTCATTACTGTAAAAAGCTTTTACCCTATGTTTGCTCTTATAAATTAAGTATATTTAGGTCCAGGTCCAGAGACCAGTGAAGGTGACAGGTCGTCGGTTCGATTCCTACTCGAAAAAATTTTAGATATATGGTTACATACAAATTTAA
Organism: Heliconius aoede; assembly: GCA_037355905.1. Taxonomy (NCBI): domain Eukaryota; kingdom Metazoa; phylum Arthropoda; class Insecta; order Lepidoptera; family Nymphalidae; genus Heliconius; species Heliconius aoede. The sequence goes on along the minus strand of JBAIZZ010000052.1, from coordinate 286,101 downwards.
GTATCGAAAAAGTAAAGTTTTTGACTCTTTTTCTCTATGTAAACTTTGTTAATTGTAAACATACCTACATCTATTTTACAAATAAATATTGATTAAGCATAGTAAATTTATTTCATTTGTATCTCTATTCGTGTAACCTTGTTTTTCCAGTCGAAGATATGATAAAGCTGATATGGGTATGACATGTTCTAAGTTCCGAAAACAGACACAAATCAAATGTTGTTAAGATGCTTCATGTGTGCTCTAGAGGCTGTGTGAAAATTAATTATTATTTATTTTAAACATAAAATTGTCACAAATTTAACATCCCCACATAACCAGAAAAACCTTTTTATTTATAGATAAATTGAAACAGTGATACAGCAAATTATCAAAAAGCCGAAAGAAAATAAAAACTTCAGAAAAAATCTTAAAATATTGTATCGTGTGATTAAATAAAGTATATTTAAAGCGAAAACCTCAGTTTATGAATCAAATTAAAAATCAAATCAAGTGTTTTAACACTAGGTTCCCTCTGCCTATCCGCTAGAGATAGACATTTGAATAATATTAACAACAATAAACTATATAACTAAGTTTAGAAGTGATACACTTTTTTGCAAATCCAATTTGGGCTTGTTAATTTGCGCGATCAATAGCTCGTACGTTACCGTGGCAGATTGCGGCGACATCGATCAGAATAGTTCGCTTGCAAATTTGGCAGCTGCTATCCAAACGGATTATACGGAACTCGTGAATACAACCAATACTGTGTAGGGTTCCGTGTGAACTTGGTAAACTAATTTAAAGGTAGTCGCGGTGTTCTCGTTTCGAAGTTTAAAACAAATATAGAATGTTTATTGAAATTTTCATTTCTTCGCTCTAGTGTCGAGGCAAACCGCGGCGTTTAGTTCCGCCACTCAACACCCAACACACTGAAAAATAAATTAGTAGAAATACAATTAAGTTATATTAAATATAGATGGGTATAGAAGATAGACATTGGGGTGGGGCCGCTATCGCCACAATGGGATATAGTCTGATTGTAAATAAGATATAGATATAGAGTCCTAAATTTAGCTTATTAGATGGTCTCATATTGCAAGCCTTGTTTTAATCTAAAAATTTGTACATAAAGAATCAAATTACTGGACAAAATGAATAATCTACAAATTAAGGTAATTTATATTTATCAAGCGAAGTCGATATTACCTTGTCCAATTAGTCAGCATATATACAGTTACAAATTTACTTTTAATTAAAGTCAATAGTCTGCTATATCGGTCCTAGTTTCATTTTGTAGACATTTGTTTGCTCCGAATTAATGACTAATCTGTTTCATTCCAAATATAAAAGAACTTTTAAGCTTGAAGTGAACAGGAAATAGGTTTATTTATTTTCTCACTTTTAGAAATTTCTACTTTTTACACGTAGTTCGATTTTTTTAGTTACGCATAATTGTACATAGCATTACAGTTAATGTTATAAAAATATTAGATTTTCGAGAGCTTATATTGAGAGATTAGATATATATATATATATATATATATATATATATAAATATATAGTTTCTATCTTAAAGTAAGTATAAAAATATTATTTAATGTAATTAAAATAATTATCACATTAGCACAGTGTGACTGATTGTGTCAGTTCGATCGTCACTCGATGAAAATAAATATTTATTTAAATTTATATTTCCATTTCTTCGTTCTGGTGTCGACGAAAAGTACGGCGTTGAGTTCCACCACTCAACGCGCAACGCCTCCAGAATTTAGCGGAAAGTGGAGAACGGAGTGTCTTAAAACTAGGTTCCCTCTACCTACCCTGCTGTCTGAGGGATATAGCGTGATACTGAAAAAAAAATCTATTGTTAAATACTACAATACTATCTTTTTCAATTTAAAAAGTTTAAATTGTTTTAAACTGACTACAAGAGTGAGATACAAGTAGTGTTTGGATTCCTGCACAGCGACTGGCCGGAAGCGTTTCACTATTATTAAAGGCACGTTAATGAGGCTTGGACCTCGCTCTTGGATTTTTTTTCTGCTTCTTAACATCAAAAGTTTGCCTTTGCAAAATGCAAATGAGAATTTCCACGTTAATTGCCTCGCGCTGTCGGAATATATAATTGCATATATTGTTACCCTCGCTGTAACGACGGGAAGTGGGAAGAGATTTTCTGATTATTTGCGCTTACTAATTAGAGAACAAACAACGTGTCTTGACGCTGTTTAGATATGCAGTAATTAAAAAGATGTTATTGAATAGAAGATAGATATATGATAGTAGTTTGTAAAATATATCTTATTCACTAAATTATTATATTATATCGTACTATACATTTGATTAATAATGTGGTTATATTTTAAAATTTATATTATGCTGTTGTAAAGTTTCAATTAATTTTTCGCTTCGTTTTTTTGCACTGTACATTACACACGAACTATGCAAAATTAAAAACTTATTTGTAGCTTAAGTAAAATGAATCGTTGACATCTAATTCATTATTTAATTTAATTGACAAAATAATGGATAAATACATAAAATCATTTATAAATTTCTGAGAAAAAAATATCATATTTTTTCAGAATTTTCACCATAATTATTATAATAAAACCGCGTTCTCGTTACTCGTAGATGATCTAGTTTTAATTATTGTTGAATCACTATATCTTAAGCTTGTAAGTGTCACTAAAGACAACTTCTTTTTAACATTTTGTCCAAATTGTGAAAATTGTCAAACTATATAAATCCACATATTTCGAGCAATTTAATGTTCTCAAGGAGGCTTGTTAAATTTAAATAACTTCCGCCTGTTCATACTTCTATTCTGAGAAAAAAACATGCTTCAGTGGTGTGATGGTCAGACACTTTTTTAAACTATAGTTTTTTATATCTAATTTTTTTGAACATGCGAGTGTTTATTTTTCAATATGTATATTTTTATTATAACACTAAATTAAACAATACGAGAAGCCTTGGACGGAAGTCCAAAAAGACATTATTTCTAAACAAAAAAAGAAATATTTCGTTTTCTACACAATTGGATAAACCTAAAGTATGCCAAATATGGTCGCGTATGCCAAATATGAAATGAGAATCGCAATGGGAAACGACGTTTACGTGGAATATAAGCATAAAGTGATTTATTGTAAGCGATCGTAACGACGTAACGACGTAACGATCAGGTCAGGTCGTAAACAGCACCGAGTTGATAAAATTTTATGATGGCTATGTTATATGCGCGGTGTTCACAAGGATATTACTGATATAAAAGCTTCTTTGACCTAATGTTGGGTTCTTGAGTTTTAAATCTTTATTGGCTTATTGTCCATTTTAATATTCTAGAACATAATTTTTCTTATTGCTTACCGTAACTTATTATGATTTTCTGCTGACTCCGATTTCGGTTAGGTAAGAGTTTAAGAGGAGATATTGTGATTGATTGATATTGTGTTTAATAAAATAATTTGAAGGATTTGAACCCACACCTCTTGAAAACCGTCCAAGCGCTCAGCCACGTTCTGATCAATCTACGTCGAAATTCTTATATACTTGTTACAACTTATGTTATTTAAATTCATTATTTGTGTAGTTGTGGGTTCGATTTACACTTGGGAAATGGAATATTTAATATTTTCAGTTTCAATTCTGCCACTTATGCATTGTACAATGTGAATATTCAGCGAAAAGGTGGGAACAGAATTAAACTAAAAGAATAAGTAAATAATAAATTTCACATAAGCTCTAATATTTATACGAATAAATTAAAAATCATAACAAAGTAGAATCAATTTATTACTAACTTAAAGATTTTTGGCAGCATATATATCAATAATGAAATAATCATAGTAATAGAATTCTAGATTCAAAGTTATGTTAAAAGTCAAGACAGACATCCGTGTAATACATTTATTACAGAAGCTGAGGCACCAGATGTAGAGGAAGTTATGCTAAATAGTTCTACGGTAGCTGAATATTATTATTGTTGTTAATTTAACTATTTAAATAATATATTATATATATAAATAAATATATTTATTACTTATATACTAGATATATTGTAGTTCCTTTTATAAATAAAATTAGGAAGATTTTTTTTGGGGTTAAAACATTTTTTGTGGTTTTTGTAAAAACATATTAAAGTTAATAATTATAAATGCATAGGTATTTTTACATATTACAGTAAGAACACTAATTAAGGATTTTTTTTCATATAAATACGAAAAATAAGGTGGGTACGACCGTTAAGTTCAACCACACGCAACAGCTGATTGTGGCGAGCAGAGTGTCTAAGCACTAGGCTCCTTCTGCCTACCCTGCTACAATAGAAAAGGCTGAATAAATAGAAAAGATAGATAAAAGAAAGAATAAAAAAAAATAAACCCTTCTATTCTGTTCAACGTAACGCGTTCGTAATTTATGTTTAAATCGTCTGTATTTCATAAAGCTACTAATATGAGACGATACTAATCTCCATGATGCATATTTAAGCTTCGCGCAAACACCGGTCTGAACGCACACGTTTTTCTTAATAAACGTTATTGTAACGGCTCACGAGGCAATGTTTTGTGAAGCCGACTCGCGCTAAATGGCCCATTGCGAGGCGAATGTGGATTTTCGCTGAATTAGTACTGCGATCCACTTATTTAATTCAGTTTTAATGGAATTATTGATTGTTTTTTATTTTTATTTTCTCTTTGTATATAGAATGCTATTTAATATTCTTTATATATTTTAACGTACTTGCAGTTCAATGTAAGTGCAACTTCGCTGATATTGCTGTCTCCCTCTGTATACCTCATAAGGAGCAGGCAGAGAGAGAGAGAGAGAGAGAGATAACACTGTCAATTTTCTCCTTTTCGCATTCAAGATTGAGAATTGAATGGTGGATCTCAGCACTGCACTTTGGATTAACAGCAGTGACATAAAAATATTCTATTCCACCGAATGAATAATAGCCAGCCAGCTTAAAAGTAGCATAATTTGAAGGGTTATTATGCTACTTTTAAGGGTACCCACTCGTTCATGCGTCTGTCTGTCATTAGATTGTATCGCTTGAATCACAATTATTTCACATTTATTTCTGGATTTATTTCTATTTATTTTAATAAATAATTCTACAGAATATGTTGGTAACCATACATACAGTTTAACCATATACATATACATAAATAACATATTTTTTTGTCAAATTAGTTTCACCAAAAAGTAATTTTATTGATAAAATAAAAAGTATTCGATAAGTATTTTGTGGGCGAGGGCTCAGGGCTTGTCATACCCATGTCAGCTTCTAAAGGATCTTTGATTGGAAAAAAAAATACATGGAAAAATGACATTTTTTAGACGTTAAGAACATTATACTATACATATAATTATTGTACATGCTATGTATAACCGTATAAAACACTCTGTTCTTCACTTTCTGACCGTATTTATGACACTACAGGTTGTTTTATTCTATGAAAGGTTGTACGCCACAGAATTTAATCATCAGTGCTTTTTTTGTTATTGTATTTTTCTTAATTAAATTATGGTTTTTTTGAAGTTCCCTTATTCATCGCACTGGTTCCCCCAGTTACGTTTTATGAAAATGGGCTAAGTAGCTTAAAAGCTCTTTGTCAAGGTGAAGTTATTTTTTTTTGGGTCGGAAATTTGGTTTTTAATTTTTATTAACGTCGGAAATAAAAAAAGCAAACCTAATATAGCAACTAATTGTAAGCAGTAAATGAATGAACCAAAGCATCTTATACATTGTTTTTACATGTAATATACATACTGATATTACAAGAATTTAATACATACTACTATAATAGCGTACAGAACAGCTGCCTGCTTGGCATGTTGGCTGTTTTTGTGCAACTAAGACTTGTGAAATATACACTTGATAATATATATTATATATATATATATATATATAAGCTAAGGTTTTTGATCCACTGAAAGAGTTCTACAATTATATTTTGAGAATAAATCATCATAGAAGACAGTATCCTCATCACCAGATCCCCTTACCCTAGAGGAATTAAAAGCGGGTCGTGGCACTCGAGGTGATCTGGTGTGAGTGTGGCTTACAAATACACATTTTCTCTAAATAAGCAAAAAATGTCGAATACAGTGATTTATCTTTCCGTTTTACTCTTTTTGTCTATTCTAAACATGAGCCCTAGTCCAGGTAAAATAAAACACGGTTATCAAACATAAATTAGAATAAACAATCGACACGATTTTTTTACATTGTATCTATTTATGTAAATGTAATACCGCATTATAATTTTAAATGTTCAAGGATAAGGGAACGCATAGATATAAATCCAAATTACGTTAATGCCAGAACATTTGAATAAATAATTCAGACAGGAGTGATTGCTCTCATTGAATATTTAGTAAGCTCATTAAAATTGATTTTATAGATTTACACCAACTAAAATATATCTATCTATTTTGATATCTTAAAATATAAATCTATCTATGTTAATGAATATTGATAAGATAGTTGTTTTTTTTAATATATATATAAAATATTAAATTTTATTGGACACTAGCTATGGAATTTGTAAATTAGAATTGCAACGTGGTATTAATAAAATATAATTCAAATGTCAACTTCGAAAAAAATAAATTATTACTGGAGGAAACTGCTAGCCTAAGATCCCAGGGTCCCTAAACCGATGCCATTTCAGCAAAGCTGAAATATTAGGGAGTGTTGGTCTAACATGTAGTTAAGACAGTATGTGTACTCCCTAACTCGACCCTTAAGTGGGACCCTTTCATAGGTAGGTAGGTGCCAAATAGAGGTACATATGTATCTAGAATTAGGGTAGGACCTTGAAACAGTAAAACAATATGTTTAAAATTAAAGCTTGTTATTATAAAGTAATTTGCCTCAATTTCACACAACCTTTCAGACGTCTGGCAAAAAAACGGCCTACGTAAATGGTCTGGTAATAATAAATATACATTTTACATATTATTCTTACAAACATTTTTAAATACATGTGTTTCTAGTTTAACGTAGATGCCCATCTACGTTAAAGAAGGGGTTTGAGGTTAGTAAGTACGCATACAGTCTTAACTACATGTTAGACTAATTATTTTTTTTTCAGCTTCACGCTGTATCCCGCACACAGTAGGTAGGCAGAGGGTGTCTCGGTGTTAAGACACTCCGTTCCCTACTTTCTGCATAATTCTATAGGCATTGCGTGTTGCGTGGCAGAACACAACGCCGGGCTTTGGTTCGACATCAGAGCGATGAAAATGGAAATATAAACGTAAACAAATATGTCACTTCTTCGAGTGGCAATCGAACCCACAACCGTCGCGTTACAGTCACATCCTTGAGCCACTGCGCCGCGACGACCTTCATAAAAAATATATGTACACTTTAATTGAGTTAACACTCATACAATTTCACAATAACTAATTGGCTTAATCTAAGCTGGATTAATTTTCCCGATAACAATTTTCAGTGCTTGCTAGGAATTTTCGCATTCTATTCTAAAATTTTCTTACTAACAAAAGATTTTTTATTTCCAACGTGAAAATTTCCAAGAAAAAACGATAGAGGGAACGGATTTTACACTATAATAATAGGCTATGCTATGCTTTTAAAACATGGAATATATTAAATCCGTCTTAAATCAACGCCATCGTTGTCCAGTGGCATTAGCGTGCGTTTGTATAAGCGATGGTTGTGGGTCCGATTCCCACTTGGGAGAATTTATTAATATTTTCATTTTTTCGCTCTGATAACAACGGAAAAAAGTGCGACATTGAGATCCACCACTAAACGTAGTGCCTCAAAAATTCAGCAGAAAGTGAGGAATGGAGTGTCTTAATACTAGGTTCTTTGTGTGTACTCTGCTACATGCGGGATATAGCGTGAAGCTGAAAAAATATATAAAAAGAATACAAGAAATTCTATGTACCATTGTAGTAAACGGTTTAACACAATCATTTTTAGTTAGGGAAGCGAGGGAGTCTGTTGTACTAACGTGCAAATCAACATGGCCGTGCTATTGACGTATAGGATATTGAAAAACTTTGCTGAATAAAATATACTGTATATGTGTTCTGTGTATGTCTTAAACGAACAAAATTTAAGCGTTTGCCAATTATTTAATTGTTACACTGGTCACAGTGGCAAACGGCCATATCTTTTTTTAAAATAAATCTAAAAATATGTTTTTGTCAGAAAATCATCGGGCCCGTAGATCTGAGTTTATAGTTAATCGATTTAAAATAGTCAGTTCGATATCTCTAAGCGTTCTTGAGATAAATGCCCTTAATATAATATTTTAAAAAGTGTAAAATACTATTTACGATACGATAACGATTATTTTATTTACATAAGTATACAAATGAAATAAATTATATAACCGTAATATTTCTATTTAAATTTAAAGTTAGGTATGTAAAGGTCAACGTGACGTTTGTCAGCCCTCAGGAAATCACTTTGGAAGTAAGCCATTAGAGTGGAATACACTGTAAGCGGTCGGGAATTGTCAAAACTTTATCCACATCGGGTAATAAAGTTTCACTGTAAAAATCTATTTCATTCAATTTAGTTTTACTTTTCACGTCATTTTATATAATTAATTTAAGATTTTTTTAGCTTAAATTTTAGAAAGCTTTGATAAATAAAGTCAAATGTACCTATATATTATTTTTAATTGAACGTTTATGTTTTCCCTGTTTTGCAGCTTATCTTATCACATACATTACAGAGCTTAAACCTAAATAGTCGTAGCTATTAATAACTAATAGTTTTTGAAATAATTTCATTAATTTTACTTGTAAGTTTGTTGGTTGCAAAATCTTTCATGTATAGTTAAAAGAAATGATAGTCAAAAGCAATTCCGATTGTAATAGAAAAAATCGTAAATGGTGTGATTGGAACTTCTCCAGAAGTGGAATTGACTTGGCATGTACATATTTCACAGCCACGTCAAAACATACTTAAAACTAAACAGAAGTTTTGTCGTCTTAATATTTACTGCTGTTAAATCTGCATCTTGGAGTTTGGCGTTGTGTGTTTTTGTGATAGTAGTATTTATTTTTAGTATTTCTTTTTTATTTTCTTTAATACTATTAGGCCGTCGTGGTGTAGCTACATAGTAAGTCTGACTGTAAACGAGACGGTTATGAGTTCGATTCTTAATAGAGAAAATGGAGTTTTCGAAAATTTGGCGATAAGTAAGGAACAGATTGTCTGAACACTAAGCCCTCTGGCCACCACGTTGTTTGCGGGATACAGAGGGAAGCTAAAAGTGCTCAACAAAGACTTGTGTCTTAAAGTGCGGAAAATGGTGGTTATTTTTTTCATTTTTACCACAAAAATCATAAAGAAACATCAACCGTTTTCCAAAAACACTACATTTTATGGCAAAGCGGAGTTAAACAATTATACTTATTAATGTTTTTGTTTTACAAACATAATTTATTCAGATCTCATCTCCTCTTCTGAACGTAATTACAAAGTTTGTAAATATTTTAAATCTTAATTTAATATTGAAGTAAAGTGTGATAAATGACCTGAATGTTACAAACTTTGTTTCAATTTGCAGATAGGTTTATTTCAGAAGTTGTAGAAGTTGTCAAAGTGAATAACCAAATTAATTGATTGTTTAAAATTATCAAACAAAAGTCCCTCCCTGTCTAACATATGAACATCTGTTCGATTTGATAATAGAGTCCTACGTACCTAAGGAACTCTTGCATCAATCAATATTCTTACAAGACCAGTCGTGGGGTGGCACCATCACCAGCGCGGGTGATGGTGCAACGCCACGCTTGAGTACTTCCTTCTGGTATTGTGGCTGGGTCTGATATTACGCGGCGTTGAGTTCCGCCACTCAACACGCAATGCCTCCACAATTCGGTAGAAAATGGGAAACGGAGTGTCTTAACACTAGGTTCCTTCTGCCTATGCTGCGAAATACAGCGTGAAGCTGATTTATATTAATAAAACAATTTAATTACGGTATTAGTAGCAAGCAAGTTAAACTAAATTTTTTTTATGAATTTACATAAATTATAATATAATGAATTTGAACGAACAAAATTAAAAAAAGATAAAAAAAATATACAACTCGTAATAAAGTATTGTAGTGAAATGTCCACGTTCCCACTCACCGACACGACACGAATAAAAAGTCGACTCGTCACCAGAGATATGATTCTGTTAAGTGGGCGCTACGTAAGTAAACAAAGCTTGTTACGAGGTGCCGGTACTGCGCTAACAAGCTGCTGCATCATTAACCGCCCTTAATGAGGCTCAGCGATGACAATGATACAAGGCTATTCCTTTTTTAAACTTTTGTAGGTAACCTAATTACTTTTTTTTTTTTTGTAAAAATCACCTTTCAAGTGACCTAAATTATTTAGGCGTGTACAATGTTGAATTCTTCCACTCAACATGCAATGATATCAGAATTAGACGGAGAGTGATCTACGGAACTAGATCTGTGAAGCTGAAAAAAAAGAAGAAAATTAATATTGGTATGCGTGTCTATGGTAATGTCTATGGTGTAATACGTTTTATACATTCAGCTTTAAGATATCCGCATATAACACGATACTAACACTCACAATATGTACTTTACATATAAATTAGTAACACACTTTCATAACGAAGTGTCAAAATTTATAGGTGCTCTTTAATTAAAGCACTTTGATTTAATATCCCTCGGTAGGTGGCGTTGTTTGTGAGACCCGCCCGCAAGTTGCCGTAGAACGGAACGCTATTAGAGAGGTGTACTATACAAATGGCCGGATATTATCAAAAGTTTAGAACATTAGTCACAAATACGTAAAACAATTGTTTTTGGACAAAGTCATTTAATTGAATGTTACAATTCCATTTATGTCGTAATTTATTTGAAGGCTTTTTATTATCGAAAATCATTGATTTTACGATTCAATCTCGAAAGAAAGCAATTTATTATGGAGAAACGATCCATATATTTAAATATTAAAGATGTCCAATTTTACTGCAGTATAAATCTCACAGGCGATCGTAAAAACTGGTTCCCAAAGCGTCAAGAGTGACTCTAGTTCATTGGCTTGGATGGTGTACATTCATATATACTTGGAGAAAAGGCCATTTTCTGAGATTTCCGAAGGGCTTAGCTTCATTTCCTTTTATGTCTCCCCAGATACTAAATTCATCCAGGCAATAATAAAAAATCGTCTGGGACAATCGAAATGGAATCACATAAAAATTTATTTTCAAGCGATTATTGAACCTACGAATATTGTCTTGTTAAATTATAAAATTATAACGACTTTAAGAGAAAAATAATAATATTAATAACTTAAAGATCAAATTATAGCCTACTATTATTTTATCTTTAAACCATTATTATTTTCGTTTTTTTACCTATAAAAACTGTTCTATTGTTTGCATATAAGCGTTGTACACAAGGCTGTCTCTACGTACGTAATAAGGCTAACAAAAAACGTGAGGTTTTTTTTGTTTAAAATTGTAGTGCCTACGAGTTCGATATTCATTTTACTCGGCGAAATATTTCCGTAAGTGGTTTATAGTGTTTTCCATTTATTCAATTTTTAGTCGACAGACCTCCCCCCTCCCCCTCCCCCCCTTGCTTCGCGTTCTATTGTCAGAATCTGTTGATGCATTTCACGAGATTTAGTTCAATTTTTGTTTTATTCGAATCGCTTGTAGAAAAAATCGATTCTATTCAACCTTTTTTTTTTCGAGTAAACGGTCAGAATCCTAATGGCAATGACTAACTTAAATTTATTACAGTATTTTTCACTACAGTCCTTTTTTTTATTGTTACTTGGAAATGTAAATTTTAAATGTCACTTCTAATTTTATTTTATTTATTTTGAATCTTGTACTACAATTTGTCAAAGAGAAAATTACTCTAAGCGCATTGTTTGTGGGTTCGAAGCATTCGGGAGGTGGTGGTAAATTATGTTTATTTGTTCACAAAGTGCGTTATGCATTTAAACGAACTTCCCACCTACAGTTGAAGCTGAAGGTATTGTGTGTTGAGTTGCGGAACTCAACGCAGTGCAGTGCGACACTTGAACCAAGAAATAGGAAGTGAGAAGAAATCGAACCCACAACCAACCCTCAGATTGCTTTTTCAGTCTCAAATACCGGGCGGCATATTTCGAACAAATTTACTCACATTTAAACGTATAACGTCACAATCATAACAGATTTCCCGCATGAATTACAAGTGCTTTCAGGATATACTATAAAAGTTTGTTGAGCGTAACGTGTCTTTTGGCGGACGAAGTTTTAACTGCACGTTTACTCAGAATGCAAATTACGAGTTCCATATGAGGGAGCTCACGCACCACACAGTATGTGATACACGAGTCCCCAATATTAAACCACACGATCGCGCTATAAATTGTACGTCCTAGGCGATATTGCAAAATTATCGACTCTTATTAAAAAATTCTTTTAGCTTAAGATACTTATTTAGGTTAATTATTATAAAAAAAAACTATTTATTCTAGATACTGCTCATATGTTTGGTTTCTTAGGTTATATTTATGTTATTTTACACTTTATATTGAAATATTTTACTTGTTTTTATAATGCGTAAGTACAATTGATAGCTTGTAATAATTCAAAATTATATATATTTTTTGCAAGTTAAAACTTAAGACACTCCCCTCCGCACTTTTCGCCAAGTTCTGGAGACATTGCGTGCTTAGTGCCTCTATCGAGTTGAGACTAGTCTCGACACCAGAGCCATACGAAAATATTAAATATTTAATTTCTTCGAGTGGGATTCGAACCCACAATCTATCGTGTTACTCATAAGTTTATGCTTTTGTGCAAGTGCACGGCATCAAAATTATATGTTATAGAAAATAAACATGCAAATATAATTTTTTTACCAATAAAATACCAACATAACTATGAAATACGAGTGGAAGTGTAAGCAACACTTTAAATGAAACCACAGTTTTAACTACTCTATAAAAGCCTTGTAAAAATAAGAATTGAAAACAAACCCATAAACAAAAAATTGATTGTTTTCAAACAAAATCAATAATAAGATTATCGTTTTTAACTTTTTAAAAATTTTAATTATTACAATTTACACACACATTTATCGATTTATTTCTATTGAAATAATTTAAAATTTCAATTTCAATCGTGAAATGAAAAAAAAAATCCGACGTCTGTTGAGCTACTTTGATTAATTTCTTTAGATATTGTTTTGAAATATTTTAACATATATGCTGTTTTCGTAAAAGATTCGCATACGCTTATCTCTGTATATTGACCCAATTATCACTTAACAACACTAGAGTCACTGACATTTGACAAATTATCGAATCCTTCTAAGAATTCTATCTTTCTGAGAATGCTTATATGACAACAAAATATATATTAGTCTATTTCTTTATTCTTTTATATTAGGGTGGGCGGTATAAAAGGTTAGTTTTCTTTTTTTTTACTTATAGTGAAAATATTGTTCTGGACATCTGAAGAATATGCCCGCTGGAAGTGCAGGGCTGCACTTTTATATTAAGAGGTCTCATAGTAGTTTTCGAATTCCCACATAAATTACAATTTTTTGTTTTTTCATTTCAAATATTATTGCATTAAAAGTGACAGTACTGGTATACAAACATATAAATATTCTTATAGGAAATCAATTGATCTACAAAACAGATCTAATATGTTTCTTTTGATTTTGAAATATTTGAAAATTATTATTAGTTAGAGTTGTAAAATAGTCAAAGTAGCTTAAATTTCATATAATAAAATAATATTTTAATAAAGTTATATTAAGTTACTAAATCCTAGTGAAAATATTGTTTTGTACATCGAAAAAATACGTGTATCAAAAGTGTAGCTCTTAACTTTTATATTAAGATGTGTCTCATCCCGATTTTCCATTTCCAATATAAATAACAAGGAGATTTTTGTATTTTTCGTTTTTCGTTACTGTTAAGCTCATAGTATCGGTTTTATACCGAACCAGTATTTTGTAGATAATTTTTTATAGATATTATATTGACCTGTTATGCATTAAAAATCAAATATATAGCTTTAACACTAAATGAGTATAATAATTACGTTTTATGTAGAAAAAATTCTCAATTTTTGTGAAAAATATTACTACGCAGCAATTTCTCAACATTTTTTTTTTGATAAAATTTGCCTCAATCACCTCATAAATTGTCCCAAAAAATTATGATATACCTTATATGTGTATATTTTAATATATATATATATATTAAAACTGTTAGTTATTTGTATAAAATACAGGTTTTAAAATCGATTTTAATACTGTATACATCAAGATAAGGACTGGCGCAATCATGTGATCCCTTTTACATTGGACCCGATAACGCGGCTGGCGCTTTATAAAAAGGCTTTGTAGTTTATTGGGGCTTAGTAAGGCACGAAATTGCTACGTATTCAAACTTTCTTGTATTTGAAGCATTACTATAATCTTTATTCCTCTTTTTGACATTATAAAATGTATAATGAGATTGACATTTTTTTTCCAGCGTCACGCTGTATCCCGCATATAGCACAATTCAGAGACATTGCGGGTTATGTGGCGGTTAAAATTTTCAATCACTTAATTAATTTCCTTGAGTGGGAATGGAACGCACAACTATCGCATTTCCAGTTACACTGTGTTCCGCTGCGCCACGACTGGCCTCAATGTTTGGCCGTTTTTATGTAAAAACTCAAAACTATTTGTAAGTAATTTTTATAAAAGACTACCATAGCGCTGTGGAACTGAGTAAAATTATTAAAAACTTTCACTTTTAGAGTGGTCATTAAAATATGCCTTCATTATGACAATTATTTTATGTAGCGCTAATTAATTATTATTATAAACATATCTGATTAAATAACTTTTGCCAACAAATCTGATGTGGCAGTTGTTACGTAAACAATATTAATTTATAGAATTGGGACCACATACGTATGAAATCTGATTCACGCTCAAAGCCGCACAAAGCAGGGTAGGCAGAGGGAACCTTGTGTTAAGACATTCCGTTCCCCTTTTTCTGAACTCTGAAGGCTTTGCGTGTTGAATGGCGGAACTCAACGCCGCAGTTTACCTAGACACCAGAGCGAGGAAATTAAATTCAAACAAGCTCTATTTACAGGCACACACTGGTGCCCGCGTTTGGCCTTATATGTATATGTATAATTAATAATATTTCGGCAAAATTTAAATTATATTTCAAAACATTAATAGCATAACTGTCGAAATCATCATTTCCTATAACAAAACCGAGGTTTTACAGCTCCGTGTATCCATAAAACTTGTCTATTTATGATTATTGACGTGAAATAATAACTATAATTCACAATATCTAGTCGTTGGTAGCAATAAAATTGTTATAGCGGGGGTGGCTGATATTTTCATTAGAGCATTAACTCAAGCTGCTGGGAGGCGGGCGGGCATTAATCTGTTTACGAGATATCAGGTTATGTAACTGTAGGCAGTACAGCATGGCAACCTACCTGGCCTGCCATGTGACGTTCTAATTACTACTTATATCGGTGTGTAGAAGATACATTTTGTATATGTTGATAGAAAATGCAATCTTTTTATTACTATTTGTGTGTAGTCATTTTTTTTTTTTTGAGTGGAATTTCAACGTAATTTTTATATTTACTGCTAATCTGTTAATTGTAATGCCTTTTTAATAAAAAGAGGACTTTAAAAAAGAATATAAAAATTGACATAACTTGTAAGCTGCGAGCAACAATTGTAAAATATTTGATATTTCAAGTCAAATCAAATCAGCTTCACGCTGTATTCCGAACACAGCAGGGTAGGCAGAGGGAACCTCGTGTTAAGACACTCCGATTCTCATTTTTTGCCGTACAACGCCGCTCTTTGCCTCGATACCAGAGCGAAGAAATTTAAGTATAAACATTTATACTTAAATTTCTTCGCTTATAATAAATATTTCTTTTTTTTTTTTTTTTTTTTTTTTTTTTTTTTTTTTTTTTTTTTTTTTATGGGAGAGGACAAGGCAAACGAGCGTTCGGGTCACCTGATGGTAAGTGATCACCGCCGCCCACGACCCCATGCAACACCAGAGGAGCCACAGGTGCGTTGCCAGCCTTTAAGGTGGAGATGAAGGGCACCGGGGCCCGGCATTACCTAATGCGAAACGCAGTGGCAAGGGCCACTACTTCACGCCGGTTTAAGATGCCGGGGGTGGTATTAAATCCGGTCGAGTCTGCCCATGCGTGTTGCCATTACTGGCGACGTGACTCTTCCACACGTACTTTAGTCGCCTCTTACGACACCGACAGTACCAGGGTGATCCTATTCTAAGCCGGGACCACACGGCTGACTTCACCAGAGCGAAGAAATGAAAACATAAATCAATATTTTCTTTCCTCGAGTCGGGATCGAACCTACAAACGTCACGTTACAGTCACACCATTGTGTCGCTGCGCCACGGCGTCCTCAATTTTTATATTTATTTTGTACATTTACTTTAATTTCAAGTACCTCTTACTCTAATCTAATTTAAAATACCTAAAATTCCCTATACGGATGTATTTTGTGAAAAAAAAAAAATGTTCTCCAACAAAACCAAATTTTTCATTATACAATTCTAAATTTTCACGTTTTTAAAAAAGAACTAACATTTTGCACTCCAAGTTAAGAGTTTAGAATTTTGACAAATAAAAACAGGTAACAGTGGTGAGATAGAAAAGAAATAAATACATGTCACTGGTGCAAACATTTTGCGAAAGTTTTCAACTACACAAGCGTTCACTAGTCGTGTTTTCCCTTTTCACTCTTTTTGTTAGAATTGTTTGTTAAAATTTTATCTTTACGCTTTTCGACAGTTTTTTATATATATACGTATATTCTGGTGCTATATGATCTGACCATCAACGGTTACCACTCAATCGAAGGCTTAATGAAGTTGGTTAAAAGCAATTTCGTGTGAAATAAAATGTTTACTTAAATAAAATACAATAAAACAATATTTTTTTAAGTTCAACGCTGTATCCCGCACATAGCAAGGTAGTTTGACGGAACCTGGCAACCTTGCATTAAGTTTCCACTGGCTTTCCATGGTGAGTGGCGGACTGAACACTGAAATTTACCTCGTAACCAAAGAAATTGATGATGATGATGATTATGATTGAATATGAATTATTTTATTTTCTAGAGTAGTCCTACGAAACCTGTAGCGTATACAACGCCTGAACGTGAATTACTACTGACCAAAAAAAAAAATGAAGATTACAAATCATCTTTTAAAATTATAAAATAAATATAATTTGTTTTACATAGCTCTAGTATAACAAATTTATCTGTAACCAATGCGCTTACAGCGTAGAATATCACAATGGGCGCAAAGCAAAGGATTGTGAGTGCGCATGTACGAATGCGCCACATCGGCCGCCGGCTGGCCTACCGCCACTCCAGTCCGCTCGCACGACGGGGACGCGCCGTCGGTCGCGAATAACGACATTACGCTATAAACATTATTTATAAAGTGCAATGGAATTTCATTTGTGACAGATAACAAATAAATAGTTTTTTTTAATTTTTTTTTTATTTGTGTACAGTGCCATCATTGGACAGATTAAATAGGGTGTCTCGGATTGTTTAGAAAAATGGTAAAATGTATTTTAGCGGATTAGGTTTTGGTATATGATATGGAAAACTTTTTTATAAAATTCTTAATATTTTTTTTTATTACTAATTTGATTCATAAATTTAATATTTTGCTTATTATGAGTAGTAAGAAAGATTTTATATTTTTGTTAAAGATTAATTTTTAATAATAACTTATCTTAATTTTTAATAATAACTTACGCAGTCTGTGGTAAATAATTATAAATAAATTCACATTTTTAAAAAATTAATAACAATAAGAAATTAATTGTATTTTATGGCGTATTTTATTAATTCGTCTTTTTTTAAATAAAAAAACAGTCAATTTTATATACATTAAGCAATCACAATTAAAGAGGTCATGTATGAATAATCATACAGTATATTTATAATAATAATATTATTATTATATTTTTAATTTTAAATAATTATTCTAAAACTAAGGCTAATTGAAACGAGTTTTTTGTATTACATAATATGTTTAATATATATTTTTTATCTTATATTGATACTTTTCATCTTTAAATATTGCTTTCTTAAAACGTTTAATTTTTTAATAATATTTAAATTCATAACAAAATAATATTCTAAGAGTTGTCCCGTATGATAAATTTGTATATCTTTACGCTGTATCCCGCATGTAGCAGGATAGGTAGAGGGAGCCTTGTGTTAAGACACTCCGATCTCCTCTGTCCGTCATATTCTAGAGGCTCTGCATATTGAGTGGCGGAACTCAACGCTTCGCTTTGCCTCGACACCAGTGCGAAGAAATAAAAATATTAAAAATTTCACTTCCTCGTGTGGGATTCGAATACAACATCTGTCGCATTTCTGTCACACGCTTGTGCCTCTACGCCGCGACTGGCCTCACTTTGATAACCTTAAAAAGTAATATATAAGTAATAAATATTTGTAAAACTTTAAAGTGTACCTTGCGTACTTACGAATCGTACTACTTTCAATAAAAGTTAGCAAATTTGCAAATGAACTCGGCAAGTTATTGCATATTATTAAAGTTAATTACAATTTTAATTGAATAAATAAACAAAATGGCGGTTCTCTTACTCTATCTACTTTGACAAAAATGCACATTAATAATTAATAGTTAATATAACCGTTATAGTGTCCAAGATGTGATTACTGTACTATACATATATATGTACATGGATGTTCTGTACCGTGATTGGAGGCGTGTAATTGCTACATGAAACCGAGATGGATTATTACGCGTGGGCGTCAGATATATATAATATAATATACAAACATCAAAAGCCTTTCATTTTCTTAAATTTATAACATTTTGTATGTATAATGGAACTCTTTATTATTAATTCTGGGTTGGAAAGTTTCTGCCAATTTTCATTAGAGTCGGCTTAGTGGTTTAGGTGAGTAAGGAACTCTTTCGTATCCCATGGGACTAAGACAGGCTATGTACCTTCATTACCCACCACGTTATCTTTGTGTTATCTCTACAATTTTTTAAATGGGATTAACATTTTTTTCCCTAATGATTAAGATTTATCATTAAGGCCAATGTGGCGCAATAGGATAGTGTATGACTGAAAGCTCAACGATTGTGGGTTTGTGCTTGTTGAAGCAGTTAATTATTGTTATATAACTGACAAGATAAAGCGCGGCGCCGAAATCCACCACTCAGCAATATCTCAAATCCTGGTAAAGAGTGGGGTTCGGACTGAGTTCCTCTGGTTACCAAACTGAAGCAAGAAGCTGCTATAAAACAAAATCAAGATCGATTATATTTGTGGTATCAATTTGTATTATTTCATCATCATAATCATCATCAGCCTGTCTTCGTTCACTGCTGGACATAGGCCTCTCCAATGACACGTCTCTTTTCGCGTCTAAACGCTGCCCTGTCGCTTTAGGTTTATCGTTACCCCACCTATCTGAAGGACGTCCTACATTAAGCTTGCCGAGATAATCATAATACAAAAAACTTTCAAAAAAATGTTTTATAATAGAAACAAAATGTAAAATGAATAAGTGTTTTACTCTCGCATTTAAAAGGAACTCTCGAGGGCCCTCGCTACATACGAGCCAACCTATTGATGCTCTAAAGGAATTATTAAATTATACGTCCCAGTATAAATAGAGCAAGTTTTGTCCGCTTCGCTTAGTGCAAGCTTCCCGATAAATTGCTAGCTTCCCGTCCATAGTTGAGTAATGCTGTAAATTTTCCAATAATAAATTATCCGTGATAGATGAAATGAAATACTGAACTATTTTTTTTTTCGTTTTCTAACAAAGAATGAGAATGAGCTTTCTTTGAGCTACTTTTCAGTAGCGTCGCCGACATCAAACAAATAATATGTTGATTAATTGTGTGGAAACGGTTCTATCGTTTGTTCGAAACAATTAGAGACGTCTTGTCGCTTATTAGCTCATTAACTTTGAAATGTCATTTGAAAAAGTTATATAATATGAGGATAGTCGTGGCGCAGGAGGTTGTAGATTCTATTACCGCTAGAGGAAATGAAGTATTTAATATTTTCATTTGTTCGCTCCGATGTCGAGGCAAATCACGGCGTTAAACACCACCACACTTCGGAATTCGTCGGATAATGGGGAGCGGCGTGCATGCATGCGGGGTACAGCATGAGGATGAAAAAAATAATAATAAGCTTCTTTCGTAAGCTCCAAAGTCATTATACATGATTGATAGAATCAATAATATTCCATACCATCTTTATTGTTTGTTGATTAAAAAAGAAAAAGAATATATTAAAATGAAGTCAGTTTAGCCACAGCAAATACTTACTTTAAAGTATTTGGAGATTATAATTATACATTTACAAATAAGTAAGATAAAACACCGTTCATAATAAATTAACCTCTTTAGTCTGATTGTGTAAATAAAACAGACAAAAAAAGAAAATATTCAAACTGTGTAAAAATAATAGTACATCCACGTTAAAAGCATCTAGCTCTCTTGGGATGTAACTTTATGCGCAATGTTTCAGGCAAAACGGTGGAACTTTTTATACCGTTAAATTAGATACATTTGTAATTTATATACATGATTTCATATATATTTACATATGACTGAACCCGTCGTGGTATAGCTCAAGGGTGTGACGGTAGCGCGACGATTGTGGATTTGATTCTCATTCTGTATATAGTTCTTTATAATTTGACTATTTTAGTGAATATTTTAAATATATATATATATTATTGTATAATATTGTTTTAAAAGGATCAACGAAGCAATTTGTCCGCGGTCACACATTGTTTGAGCCAGCCCGCATTACAAACTAATTACGGATCTTATCTATAAATTGTTCAGCCATTTTTCATAGTCATTACTTCCCCTAATAGATTTTCCGACATGACTCACTCACTGAACCATTATTATCAAATCAATAAATTTAATAAAGAAAAACATAGTATTTTCTATTTTTATATACACTCGTCAACATACTTCATATATAGAATTTTTTATTCGAAAATTTTCGATGCAGAATTTTAAAAAATACATTTACACTTAGTATATTTTCAACTTGATAAAGAAAATGGTGCTTTAGAGCTTACTATCACGGCGTAGTTCTTACTGTTAAACAATTATTTTAAACTAATTATGTTAAACTATCTTACAAGAGGCCGTCGCAGCGCAGGGGATAAGTGTGTAACTGTAACTCGACGTTGGTGGGTTCAATCCCCACACGAGGAAACCCTAGAATTCGGCGGAAAGTGGGGAATGGAGAGACTTAACACTAGGTTCCCTCTGCCTACACTGCTGTTGCAGGATACAGCGTGACGATGATTTTATTCATTTACTAGGTCCTTATGCCATTTTTATGTATTTTTATTATCGGAGCTACACATATTTATATGGGTACTGAATTTTGAGTTTTTCAGAAAGTCAGTATAAATCTCATATTTCTCATTTGTTATACTTATCGCTGTATATATGTATATAATACTGTTTCTTTTTTGTAACTTATTTAACTTTTTTATCATTCATCCTCATTTCAACATACTTAAATTACTTTTTCACAGATTCTCCAAATATATTTTGATTTTTATAGGTACCTTTATAGGTATTTTTTTTCTCGTGTATGATGTCTACTATATTTTTCGATACTTTTTCGAACTTATGATATTATTACGATATTTTATACGATAATTACACTTTTCTAACATGCTATTGCCGCTACTTTATATTCTTCTTTACTCATTTTTTTATACCATTTATACGCCATAATCTGATGTATATATATATTTCAGTTAATTAAATATTTTATATGCCATCTTGGTTAATGAAAACAGAAAAAAAGTAACTGCAACTCGTATAATCCTACTAATGGAGGAGAGATGTTTGTTCCATTTTCATTCAAGAACTACCGAACTAAATTAAAAGAAACTTTACAGTTATATAGTTTATACAAAGGAACAACACTTAGACAACAAATTATGTAAAGATTTTAATTATTACTTTATTATTGAGAACTTGTCTATTACGTAATATAACAATAAGTTTATTAATAAGCGGGCGAAGCCGCGTTTGGTCGTTAGTATATTATAAAAATTAGAATAGGCTACTTATAAAAAAATTAAGCTTTGTCCTTTTGTTCAACAAGTGGACGCTAATCGTATTAGCCGCTTAAATATTAATTAATGATTCATTTTAATAATTTGGACTGCAGCATTTATTGGATTTATTGTTATATGTTAATTATATCTGCCATACTACAATAAGTCCCACGACTATATATTACTGGAAACAGATTGTAGGAATTTAATAATAAATTATTTAATTTGGTGTATTCTTACGCACAGTGGTTAAATTGAACGATTTAAATGTATAAAGTTGCATAAAGTTTTTAGAGTTTTTCAAGTTTAAGTGTAGAGTGTTAGTGGACTGATACTTTATTATAGTGCGAGGACACGATGTGAATGACATTCACGATGTGGGCGGCGGAGCTGAGCTGTATTTTCATATTATTCGGTAAGTACGCCTTGACATATGACAAGCTATTATTAAACTATTCGTTTAAAAGCTTTCTTGTAAAAAAAGTGAATAATATTAGATACAAGTGGCGCAATTGCGTAAGAGTGCGAATGTAAAAACGACAGGTTGTAAGTTCGATTCTCGCTCAAGTGACATATCATATTTTCTCGTTTTCTCGGTCTGGTAACGGGGCGAAGTGCGCCGTCGAGTTCTGCCACTTTACATGGAATGCTTCTAAAATAGAAAAAACGAAACTGTCTTAATGGAAAAGAAGTCTATAGAACTTAAATGGATAAGGAGGCTATAGAAAGTTCTATATATAACCTCCGGGGACTCAGGTTCCCTCTGCCTACCCTGCTATGTTTGGGATAAAGTGTGAAATAAAAAAATAAAACGAATATTTCGTATCTCATGATAGATCCAGTTAAAATATAATATTAAAAATATTTATAAGGTTTATTATAATTGTACAATATTAAATTATTTTAATGCAACGTTACAATATCATAAATAGTATTTCACTTTTGGCTATTGAACTTTAAAATAAATAATTAAAGTAAACACAATAAGGTTATATTAAAATGAAAAACGAGCCTTAATATACACCGATATGGTTAAGCGAGAAACTTTTTTATCTGCTTGCTTTCTCGCTTATTGCGAGAGACACATTAAAAAATCACATAATATGGATGTTTCGGAGATCCGTAACCGCAACCAAAATAATTAAATGTTTTTATTTTATTTTATTTTATTGATCAGTACTGTACAAAAATAATAAATAAATCTAGGTTTTACAAACATTTGTAGGCGGATACATCATGTTAAATAGGGTGACAATAAACCCTTAAGCGATGGCACACATGTAAAAAAAGCAAAATAATTGAATTAATATTCAATATATAAAAATATATAAAAATGTGTTTTACTATATATATAATATATAAAGAAAGACACATTTTTAGAATATCTGAAAAAAAAACTGATACAAAATTTCAATTCCGATAGAAAATTTCAGATACGGGCGGACTCTAAATAAAACTTATTATGACAGGTTCTTGATTTAATATGGCCGAGCCGACATAATACTTACAAGCCCTTATTACTAAGTAGAGACAACAACCTTTATTAGGATAAATAACTATTATTAGTAGAAAAACATAAACAACACATACCACAAGCACAGATAATTTTTGACTTTATGATTGACAATAACAGATTCTTTAAAAAATATTTTTCCCAAAAATGTCATATCCGTAATTGAAACTATTTGAAAGTAACGAATAATCCGAATTTATTTTATATCCATAATCGTAACGTTTATATAGGTTATGTTTTTTTCCTATATCCTTATCTTACCCGGATTTAAAATATTACTTCAGATTATAACTATAAAATATTATAAATATTCCTATTATATACGACTATATATATAATTAGTGAATTAACAAAGAATATTAAAATTTTATAAGCACATTATCACAAAATGACACGATAACGTTCTTGCTTAATAATTATCTTTAAATGTATTCCCACCCAGCGTTATGTAACTGTTAGGACAGAAGCAAATAAAGTTCTGCTATTAGAAGATAAAGGCTTTTGTGAACGCTCTTGGAAAGGTGATAATAACGATTCCACCCTTAAAAGCTGGTTTTCGCCAGAACCTAATAGTTGTTTGGAGAGTTCCTAGTCTATTTCAACATATATTGTTCTGTAACTTTAATCTTGTTACATAAAATACAAAGAAAATAAAAACCAAACAGGCCTGTATTAAAAATGATTTTTCCGAATGTTTATATATTATTTAGATATCCTATAACATATTAACCAATTAAATATAACAATAAAATCTTGATTTTTAAAAATAATAAAGTATACAAATTGGAGAAGGATCTTTTATTATTTTTATCAGCTTCACGCTGTATCCCGCACATATTAGTAAACCTAGTGTTAATACACTCCGTTCTCCATTTATTATTTTTATGAAAGTGTATATATAAGTACATAATTTATATTATGTCAACGAAGACCACAGCCGCAGGCGATGTGCTTTCGTTGATTGCTCATTCAGTCCTATTTTATTACGGGTCACATTTTTTCTTGTCATCAAGCACAAATTTATTGTAACAGTATATATAATAGTATATTGTTATTTTAATTCGAGTTCTTGCAAACAAAGATTACAGAACATAGATTTTATTGGCAAAAGAAAAAATGTAATTATATTAAATCAGCCATATACCTACAAATCAGATTGTGAAGTAGAGTGTATTAGAAATGTAATGCTAATATTAAAACTATTATTTTTAGTATTAAAATATTATTATTAATATACTGTTACGTTGCTTTAATAATAACTTCATCATAATTTATAAATATTTGTTGCATTTCCAACAGTGTCTCGTTGTATTCGATATCAAAGCAATATCGATTTCCACGGAGCGAGAAAAGATAGAATTTTCTCGCGAAACAGAATCGAAAGAATTCTGTCGAGATCAAATTAATTTTAACAAATGATCTCTTCATATTTATATAATGTATACCTGTGTGTATTAACACTGTTGTATTTCTTAGACTCTACAAAATTTATACGATGATTTTATTCAATTTTTTTTGAGCGTTGTTGTAAATTTTGAGTTCGATTCCCATTTCATAAAATGGAATATATATTATTTACATTTTTTCACCTAATGCCTTAACTCTAAGCCCACTCTGCCTACTTTGCCATATTCCGCATACAATATGATAAAAGTGTCTTAATAAAAATTTTGACTGAATTATAAAAATTGCAATTCCACTTTTACCCTTTGTTTTCAAAATAAAATACTTCCACTATACATCAGTTAGCGCTTTAAGAGTGTGAGAATAAAAAAAAAAAAACAGCGGGACGTGACGCAGAACCAAGTACATTTTTATCGTCGCTAGGCACCGTCATAATGGACAGCTTCGGATGAAATCGGATGAAATCGGATGAAATAGCCCAACTTCGGATAATCAGCATGATTCGGAAAAAATGCCTGTAAGATAAATATATTTTGTTCACTTGTTTATTTCACAATTTTCGGCATTTATGGAGAAAAGCAATAAAGTACTATGTTTACTCAACTGAGTCGAACGTTGAGTATATTATGGAAAACTTAATATACGAAGCTGTATATATTGAAATGATGACATTTCTTTAATATCTTACAGTCTGCTAGATTTCTGTTTTCTTTGAATGTTCAGGTTCTATGTGTTTTAATTTTTTTTTTCAAACACGCACACAGAAGGGTAGGCAGAGGGAACCTAGTGCTAAGAAACTCCATTTCCTACTTTCCACCAAGTTCTAGACGCATTGCGTGTTGGGAGTAGCGGAACTCAACGCCGAGGTTTGCTTGGACACCAGAGCGAAGAAATTAAAATATAAATTTAAATAATTATTTCATTCCTCCGAATGGAAATCGAACCCACAGCCAGTCGAATCACAATTAGGCCGCATAATAATAAATAATGATAAATATTATCGAGGAGACCTTATTTTTTGATACTTATTCTCTGATATATTCTCTGTTAGTGTAGGTATATATATATTGTGAAGCATCCGTTGGCAGTGTTATCAGTACCATATGTGTTGGAAAAAGAGATAAAGAGTTTGTATCCCGTATGAAGTCGGCGCCATACAGCGCTTTTTAATTATATGAATTAAAATTGAAATAAACTTATTATAACCACTTATATTTATTATTATTTTTTATATAATGTAATAATTTAGTTAAAGTATATAGATACGTAACGATGTACTTACATATATTTCTTAGTAGGATATAATTAGAAACTTCAGGAATTACGATGTCGAACATCATAATACATTTTATGGAAATAAATCTATTTATATAGAGTTTAACTGTAAAACAGCAACAACATGCAACACAGAGAGATTCAGTTTCATATTAACAATGAATAATTAAATAATGCACAATTTCGATTATATGAAGATTGAATACAATAAATATATTTTCATTATTAAAATTTCAACATGGCCTATTGAAACCGAGGTCGGTCGGCACTAGACAATAGATAAATGTGGAAGCTAGAACAGTGTTAATAAAATGTACAGACAAAATAAGTAACAAAAATAAAAGAAAATTTTTAAAATGAACAAAAAATTATAAGGAAGCAATCAATCAGCTTTACGCTGCGTGTGCGGTACGCAAGTAGTCAGAGGGAACCTTCTGTTCTATATAGAGAATGATGCTGAAACTAAGATTTGTTTTTTCAGCAACACACTGTTTCCCGCACACAGCGGGATAGCCAGAGGGAACCTAGTGTTAAAATAGAAGAGAGAAGAAATGATAACAAATATTTAATCTCCTTGAACGGGAATCAAATCCACAACCTGTCACGTTTACAGTCACGAGCTTGTTTGTGCCTTTGCGTTAATAGTTGTTATGATTTATAAACATACTTTTATTTCAATCTAAAAACTAAAAATACACGCAGTATTTCACTACCTATCGTGTTATTCCAACAAATAACGACTGTACATCGAGCGTATTATTTTTTATATTTTTTTTGTAATTAAATAAATTGTTTCAGCAAGTCAATTGGAAAATTTCTATACAAAAACAAAAATGTCGCATTTGAATTTATGTAACGTTCAGATTCATCAATCAAATCTATCAATTTAAGAGTTAATATTAGGCTATTTCGCAATACATTCAATTTATATCATAGAATTAATTGATTTTTGTAACACTGTCAGGTGCGAGTACGCGCCATTTAATGTTTCTATAGTTTCAACTGTTTACAATTATATAATATCTCAGTTTTGGATATGAATGTAATATAAATTAAATTAAAATTCATATCATTTTATTTTCGATGAATATTATTAAAGAAAATATATGTTTAGGGTTCCGTAAAAACTGTAGGGTCCCGTGGATCTACTACAATCCAGAAATTGGTACGGAAGCTTCAGTGGGCGATTCCGACTCACATTTTAACTATTTTTTTTAATCAAGTTAAAGTTCCAAGCTTGATATGTGAGTTAACTACAAGTAAAATCTACTTTAGCCAGCAAGTCTATTTGTATTCCTTTCATTAATCTGCCATTTATTCTCGCTTGGTTTATTCTGATATAAGCCAGGCTTGTGTATTCGAGGCACAAGATGTTATGATTTCACGGTTGAAG
Source organism: Heliconius aoede (assembly GCA_037355905.1). Classification (NCBI taxonomy): domain Eukaryota; kingdom Metazoa; phylum Arthropoda; class Insecta; order Lepidoptera; family Nymphalidae; genus Heliconius; species Heliconius aoede. The sequence goes on along the minus strand of JBAIZZ010000052.1, from coordinate 258,362 downwards.
GCGCAATTTCAATGTTTGGAACTAAATGCCACCGGCAATACTCGAGTATTAAGACCTCACCTTGCCTTAGTAAATCAAATTTCAAATGTCGTACTTGTTGACACTGTTTACGTGAATATGGGCTAAGTAATGTTGGGTACAGTTGCAAAATCGTGATTGTTACATATGTTTTCTATATATATTTTCATTACTAAGTAATTATTACATAAATGAGGTCGTGGCGCAGGGGCACAAAGAGTGTCTGGTTGTGGGTTAGATCCCCACTCGAGGAAACGAAATATGTATTTACATTTATATTTTCATTTCTTCGCTCTTGCGTCGATGCAAAGCGCTGCGTTGAGTTCCATCACTCAATATTAAATGTGTCCAGAACTTTCGGAAAGTAGGCAGTGGTGTCTCCTAGCGTTGGGCTCCCTCCACCTACCCTGCTATATGCGGGATACAGCGTAAAGTTGAAAAAAAAAAACATAATAATCCGATTATATTAACACGAATATTGCGTTACGTTAACATTATCTGTTAAATACAGCATGATTGAATTAGGTTTAATAAGTGGTTAGTCGATTTTCATGTTGAGAAGATGACTGTTCATTATTAGTGCACAGTAATAAAGCCAGTGGATGTAATAAAATATGCCTAACACTATTTTATGCTTCATAAAATTTATAGTTTCCCATTGTGGAATGGTATGTATATCTAAGCGCGATGGTTTGGAGTTCAATCAGCGTGAGGTGCAAAAATTTTTCCACCCTCAAGTCAAGATAAAGTCTTTTTAGTCTTTAAAGAGTTTTTTGACACTAGATATTTTCCACCTACATTGCTATTTGTAGGATACAACGTGGTACTAATCTTTTATAGTTTAAAGCCGTAACTTTTTATTTTTTATGTTTATTCTCATAATCAATTTAATACACACATATATGTATTTAAAGGTTTTCATTATTTCAGAGGTGAGTTTATAACTTCTTCCGAGAGACCCACAAATATTTTACACCTCTTCTCGCCTTATAGTCGTCGGAAATTAAAATCAGAAGCTTTTTGTCATTTCTTTACTTAAATTACACAAATTACAATACAAAAAGCTTACACTAAATAGCCGACAGTCAGTCACGGAACCAAAGGAACCCCACTTTCACGAGCAAATGCCGCTTTGTATTTACATAACACGTATTTGCGCCACTTAAGTAATTAGGCTGTTGCGGTCCCTACAACTACTTCAGTTGGCGTGCTGCGCACGTGCGTTATAACAAGTGCTGAATTGGTGTCTTTAAATTATAATAACTATTATAGCTGATTGGTTTAACAGTTTCATGCTTTTTTCCGTATTGACGGGTAGGTGGAGAACCTAGTGTTAAGACACTCTACTTTCCTCTGACTTTTTGAATTTAAGCGACGTTTTTCGTGTACGAAAGCGGGAAAATGAAAATGAACTATATATTTTCCTCGGAGTGGGCGTCAAGCTCAAGCCTACTTTGTTACTTTATGGTAAATATTAATTTAAGTTACTGTAATATGGAACATATACGAATTCTAGTTCATTATATATATTGTATATTTAATATCAGAATATCTCGAGCCCTCGAGGCTTACGAAGGTAAATAGAAAGCGCTTTCAAATATTTCACATAGAATTATACAGAAATTCATAAATTATGAAAAACGGATAAAAAGCGTACAAAGCTATATCGGGTATTTCAATTTCTTTTTTATACTGATTTGTGTAATATAATTTAATATAGTATAATAATCCTTGAATTGTATTAAATACCAGCGGGCCCGTGCTGTTACGCTCGCTTGTAATATATAAATGTTTATTTAAATGTATTTGAGAAAAAATCGATCAAGTGCGAGTCAGACTCGGTCACAGAGGGTTCTGTACCTATTTCAGGATTGCGCCTTGGAATCTGAGGTGGAAATATCTGAGGTTTTGATAATGCGGTGAATAAAGTTAACAAACATAAATGAAATGAAATAATAAACAAGTAATGAATTTTTTGTACTTTTTATTTATTTGTATTGTAAGATTACTTACTTCGGCATAAATTTCATAACTGTAGGTAAAATAGGCAAAATTTAAAAATAAATTGTGGTTAAATTAAAACCCATTAAACTATTAAGCTAGCAAAATATTATTAAGTATATGTCAATTATAGACATTAAATAGAATCTTTTGTTTTTATAGGCGTAACAGCTGGCGGCGGGGGATGGGAACCTCTTGGGCAACCGTACTTCGACAACAGTACGAAGCGCGAGGCCACCGCCGCCGTGGGACAGCCCGCCTACCTCCACTGTAGAGTGCGCAACCTAGCTGATAGAGCGGTGAGTTGAATAAATCATTTTAAGTAAACAAATACAAAGCCAGTGTGCCTGTAAGCCACTTTAGATTGGTTGTGGGTTCCATTCCCACTAGAGGAAATTAAATATTTATTTACTATAATATATATATTTTCATTTCTTCGCACTGGCGTAGAGCTAAATCGCGGAGTTCCGCCACTCAATACGTCTCTATGTCTCCAAAATTTGGCAAAAGCTGGTGAGCGGAGGTTAAGACACTACGCTCCCTTTATCTACCGTGCTACATTATAATTATCTACCTCCAATAATATATTAGTTTCGCTACTATAACGCAACTATATATTGTTGAAAGCATTAATTTAATACTGAAACGTGATCATAATGCGAGATTATTTCCGTGTAAAGCGGTGGGAATAGCATTATATTACAGGATATTTGATATTTGACGTCTTAAAGTGAAAAGGTGAACTTCGGGGCCGTTGTGGCGCAGTGGCAAAAACGTGTGTAAACCCGGCAGTTGAGAGTTCGATATTCAAACGGGGTAATTTAATATATTAACACTAAAACTCGTCGGAAAGTGCGGAACGGAGTGATTTATTATTACTATGTTTGCTCTGGCTGCAGCATGAATCTGAAAATAAAAGAAAAAAAACACTTTGGGATTGGTGGTCTTGATAATCTCGTCACCTGGCTTATATAAAACGCAAATCGTCAATACTATTAATACTTTCACCGCAGAATTTAATCCTGTAAATTATCGCGTACTGGAGTTGGTCACGTAATTTATTGTGACGTGGTCGTCGTCGTCGGTCACATTACTTCTCGTATAATATGATTTAACTATATTTGCAAATTAGGATTTGCGGTACTTCCTCGTCACATACTCGTTCAACAATACAAATAAATTAACTTTGAAATTTGTTTGAAATCGCGTTTGATAATTTTTTTTTTAGATCTTCCTTATGAAAAAGCTAATCTCGACGGTTAGATATAATATTTAGTTACAAAAAATATTTATAATACTAATATTTTTATAACTATGCATATATGCACTTCAATTGCTTAAGAAAAGTAATTTCAAAATATTTATAGGGAATATATAAATTTTTAACGTTCTTTGTAACGAACCTTCAATAGAGCTTCTATTCACATTCGTAGAGTATGGTGGAATAAAATTTAAACAAATTTAAAATAAGTCTAAAATGTGTTAAGTTACTTTTATTTTTTAACATTGAAATCGACGGCTACGGCTAGGTACTACAAAAAAGTGTAGCAATTTCTTTGAGTTCTACTTGCTTGTTTTCGTGTTATTTTTCACAACAGAAACCTTAAAAAGTATTACGCGTAAATTTTATAAAAAAACTTTTAATGGAATGATTAAGAAATGTAGGAGACGGTTTGTTCTTGTAATTATTAAAATGAACTGAAATATATTTATTATAACATTGTAATTAATAATAGAAAATATGTCGTATATTATAATGACAGACAGACTTACAACTTCTTAATGATTGCTTATTCATTTTTACGATGCAATACTCTTAATGATAACTTATTACAATTAAAAAATGATATATAAAATTGATAGTGCATATTGGAATCGAACCCACAACCGTCGCGTTTACGCGCGACACCCTTGTTCCACTGCGCCACGACAGCCTCAATACCGGCCTTTATATTAAAATACTTTTTATAACAAAAAAAAAGTATATATTATTCGAACCAACGCAATGATATATGTGATATTTGTAAGCACAAAAATATTGGGCTCAGCTTAAAATTTAATACCCTTTTTATAGAACCTATATTATGCATTTATTTATTATTAATATAAAAATAATATTAAGTATTTATTTATTATTCAATATAATAAATTCATCTCTTAATTTATTCTCTCAATTTTGTCTCGTACATCCAAGCACCGTATAAAATTCTTAGGTCTGTATTTAGCATCAGATAATAGCTGATTATCTATGGATTTAGGTCACAATATACCATTTATTCGGAAACAATGTTGTATAAGCTCGATTGAACGACATAAGCTTATGAACTGTATACATTGAAAGTGCACGGCTTATATAAACGTAGAATCCTTTTAATATAATAAAATATAAAGTGATATATAATAAAAAAATCCTATTTTTAAAAATAAAAACTGCGAATGCGTTATTTCCATATATACATACGCTCCCCTCCTGCGGAATTTTTTCACTTGTGTAAACGAATATATTTGTAGCGAACGTTGAAAACACTTGAAAGTATAAAATGTAAATATAAATTGCTTTATCCCTTAACCCTCTGTGAGTGTTGTGGCTTTATTTTTACAATTGTATTGACTTCATAATATGGGACATGATTTCAAGAGCAAGCCGCCACTTCACGGTAAGATTCACGCTGCTTCCCGCACCTAGCCGGAAAGTATTTAATATTTTATCGAAATTGAACCAACAACCGTCGTGCTTATAGTTGCACATTCTATTATTTACGTGTAAATTGAGTCCTAATGTTACCACAATTGATGGTCACCTTTTATATCTAATTATCCTCCACTTATTATGGGGTAGATTGATAGAAACTAAGACGCTTCCTACCTCACGTCCTACCCATTCTTGAATTAATCAAACAAAGGAATTTTCTTTCAGTAATTTCCTTTCAGTAAATGAAGGAAAAATAAATAAAAACTACGACAGAGAAAAAAATAAAAGTGAAAATACAAAAGGAAAAAGAATACCTTTATCAACACAATCAAGACAACACAAAACAATATTTAGTGAAAACGGTGATAGCGGCATATGTGATTTATGTGAATAACAAAATAATAATTAATTTAAAAGAAACCCTCCTTGAGGCCATCATGGCACAGGGATACTAGGCGCGATGATTGTGGGTTCGATTCCTACTCGGAGGAATGAAATAGTGAATAATTTCATTTCTTCGCTCGGGTAACGAAGCACAGCGTGGTGTTCTGTGTCGACTCAACACGCAATGCCTCTAATATTCAGCGGAAAGTGAGAAACGGTATAGTTTAATGGGAACGGAGTGGCTTAACACTAGGGTTCCATCTGATTTTGGTTTTATCTTATTTATACAAATATTAATATAATTATGATAATAAAAAAAAAACTAATAATTATTTTTTTTATTTTGTGAACTTCGCTACAGGAACCTAGCAAGGAAAAGTTCCCGTTTACAAATTTAATTTGCGTACAGATTCACAATTAAAAAAATTTGATTTTTACTTGTTAAAATGTATATTTTCTATTATAACTACTAAATAATAAGTTTACTATCGACATACATAAAAAATTAAGGGAAATTCTTAAGCAAACTTATGAGCCTATTATAGGAATAAAAAAAAAATTATAAATACAACCAAAAATAAAATAAACAAATTAGTTTACTCCTTTAAAGCATGCAAGTAATTAAAAATTTACACGATTCGCGAAAAATAATAAACATCTAATATTAAAGTTTCAGAGCCATTATCAACTGAAGCATCAAGCGCTAAAAGCTTCAGCTAACAACCCAAAGCCACGATTTTCCGCCATTTGTTAAACTCCAAAATAGATTAAATACACCAACATAATATACAGCGTAACATAACCCTGTAATTATACCTATTATTATAAATCTAGATAAGGAAACCAATTTAAAATAAGTTCTATTCTGACATACCTCGTTACACGCTAGAATCTAGACGCATCAGAAAAAGAATTAAGAAGAAATCAAGAAGTTAAATAAACTACGTACAATAAGGAAAACGACAAGGCAATATTTCTTTTAAAACAAAGGTTATACCGGCTGTAATCTGTCATGTAGCTCGCGGAAACGTCTACACAACTAGACGTCCATTCAAGTATTAAAGGTTTTTTCTGTTTTATTTCAAACTAGCGGTCCGCCTGCGATTTTGTGATGTCTTTATTTTACTTAAATGTATTTAGTAATAATATTTAGTTAAATAGGTTGGTTATTTTTGTATGGCTATGTAAAAATATATGAACATGAAAGTAGCCTATATATCCATAATCTCTTCTGTGAGAGCTTCATAAAAATCAGTACGGTAATTCCGAAGATTTACGCCACTCTTGCGCGATACAGTATGACGCTGAAAAAAAATATACTGAAAGAGTTTTTTATTTATAAAAAAAAATATATTAGTCCATTAGTTACTACAGCAGTTAGATTTAATGTTTATAACATGTTAGTACACAATAAATATATTACACGACAAACATTGTAATCTTAATGAAGTTCTACATTTTGATTAAGTTACCAAAACAAGTCATAAATTTACTATTTTAATTGTATGTAAATTATATAAGCTTTTTATAGAAGTCCCAATTTCAATTCGTGCGTAACATAAATAAGTATGTAAATAATTTCATTTATATAAATATATAGGGTACATCCATAGCGGTCACAGTACCAGCTAACAGGTCACGAGCGTGTTTAGACTTAATTTATACCCTCGAGTATGTATAACAGTGAAATATTTCTAAAGCTTAAAAAAAGTTTTGCATCTCCTCGTATAATTTGAATCTTATTTCGAAAGACTTACCGGTAACTTACTAGAAGATTACCGCGAGCGTTGCGGGTTCATCAAACAAAAGGCGGGTCCACTGGCAAACACCAAGCGAACACAATGAAATGAAATCACTCAGTTCTAGGGAGTGGTAGAAATTAATAAAAAAATATAAAATTCTTTGTTAGAACTAGCAAATATGTACCTATTTCATTTAAAAGGAGTCGGTGTCGCTCAACCCGCACTTATCTACTCATTTCTCTTTCGCCGTGGAAACTAGGATTTGAAATGAAGACTAACTATGGTCTAGATTTGACTAACTATGGTCTCAGTTCTTTCTATATATATGATAAAATTGAAAATAAAGAAAAATATGTTAAATACTCCACATTTACACAAATATTTACAGATTGCAGACTGATATTGTTATTAAAGTAAACTTTTTGTAAAAAACTGCCTAGTTATTATAATATAAATATGCAGATAATTAATTATGTTACGAAGTTAAACTATGTTTAGTGTACGCCGCACGATAGCGCGTTGGTTAGTTATATAATATATATTAAATTTATAAATGTTCATATAAATCGCACATAGCTCAGTCTGAGTATAAAAACAATTTTAAATAGATAAAGCTTAAAGTTTATTATTCCGTAATCAGTGATATGTACTTTATAAAAGTTTTGTTTCAGAAACACTTTCAAACACACAGTTTAACTGCAAATTTTTTCTTTAATAAATAATTTTCAAAAGTGTACGTGTTAAATAAAAATATATAATATTACTATTTCAATTGAATAAATTTAAGATGATAGTGATAATTCTTGAGTGTCTTACTACTTACGTCTACTTTTTTCGTCAAATTTTATAATATTAATAGACATATTTGTTCCATTATCATTTCTGATACAAGCATGAGTGAACGCAAATGAGCTAGAAATGAAGGCTATCCATATTTAACATATGAGTTTGATATATTGGTATAAACTATTAAATTTCATACATTAAATATGAAATTATTCAAAATGTATTCAAGTTAATGCAAATATCTGGCATAGGTTAGTAATGAATAGCATATTAGTATAATGTATGTTTGTTGAATTGTCTATTTTTTTTCAGCTTCACGATGTATTCTACATGTAGCAGGGTAGGCAGAGGGAACATAGTGTTAAAACACTCCGCTTTCCACTTTTCACCGAATTTTGGAGGCATTGCGTGTTAAGTATAGAGCTTACCGTCGTACCATCGAAGAAATGAAGTAATTAAATATTTCATTTCCTCTAGTAATAATCGAACCCACCCTATCGTGTTGACAGTGACAGGCTTGTCTGCATTGAAATATATAGATTTTCACATGTGGCGTAAAAACACCTATAATATGTCCACTTATAAGCGTAAATTGTACCACATTCAGCTATTTAAAGGAATAAATATTGTGTAACAATATTAGTATAAAGCAAATGCGGCTTAACTAAAATATACAACAATGCGCGATGAAGTTAGCCGGTTTATATTTGAATTCATTAAGCAATCAGTGTGATGTTTGCCCATACCGGATGTAAATAACGAATCGTTACGCCCTCTATTGTACTTATACATGTGTTTATTGAAAATTATGAAAATAAATTGAAAATATGTTATAATTTTTTTTTCTGTAAGCATTTGCTATAGACTGAGACACCAGGATCCTCAGATAATCATCTGAGGTATTATATGTAATTAAGGTATTCGCTCTCATCTTGAAAGTAAAGGGCTTCGAAATCCTCAAAATTTCAGCATTGCTATAATGATGAAAGGTCTGGGAGCCATGGGATCTTGAGCTTCTAGAATTTTAGTTAAATGAAGAAAAATGACTGAAATCAAGATTTCTCAAAATTTTTTTTTCAAACTTTTAAAACTTATAAGAGAATGATGTGTAGAAATTTAAGTTATTAAATTAAAATTAATTCACATATTCCGTAAACACGACTACTTAAATGAAAAACATATATATGTAATACAATATGATCGATCACGTAAAATATTGTTACATTTCTAACAACTTACAGTGTATATCGATACATAAAAAATGACACACGGAGCGTTACGAAACATGCTCTGTTTCTTTTCTATCACGAGAGTTTAATGCCGCTTGATCTAGGCTTGACCCATAAAAACTTTAATACGAAGCGAAAGAATAGTTTGTGGATATGCAGTTATATCAGATAGTTCACAGTGCCGTCGCCGCGGAGCTTTTTAAACTTCAAGGCGAACGTATCGAATATAAATTCGCAATAATTTCCAATATCGTATCAAAGGCGTTCGAAATAGGCCAAGAATTGTTTTACGGTTTCTCGTAAAATATGTTACTGTTTTTCCATTCCAAATAAATGCAAAACGTTATTTTCATCACGTCGCCAACCCTGGCTTGGGAAATCGTGAAAATTTGATACTTTCATCTTCAAATAAAATTATATTTTGCCTGTACAATTCATTTTCTGTCATTGTTTATTTAAAAAGAAAAATATAAAATGTGCACTATCATATCACGTTACTTTGGTTTTTTTTGCTATTTTTATAAATATCATATATTATAATTATGTTTTTTAAATTATTTTAATTATATCTATATTTTTTTAACTTAACTTCATGTTAAATCCCACAGGTAGCAGGTAGACAGAGGGTTAAGACACTCTGCTCCACATTATCCGCCGAATCCTGATGGTATTGAGTGTTGAATGGCAGAACTCAACACCGCAGTATTCAGTTCTGCCACTGCCACACGGAATACGTCCAGAATTCGACGGAAAGTGGGACCAGAAGTGTCTTAACACTAGGTTTCGGGTTATTTGGGGAGGTATACAATGTTATTTAAAAATATATATATATTTAATTTAACACGATTTTTGCCTTGACCCATGCCCATGACCTTCCATACCCCAGTAATTATTTTTATACTCATTTAAAGTGAATTTTACAACATTTTATTTTTAGATGTTCATTAAAATTAGTAATATAGTACAGTTTAAAATTAGTTTCTTTTAATTAATGAGTCCTCAGTCCCAGAATTTATAAACGAAGTTTTACTTCTTTATTATATTGATAAATAGTATATAATATAATAATATATAGATTTTAAATCAATACTCGAAAGGGTTCGTAATAGTTAAAGTAAAATATACTTATTAACTACTTGGCTGATAAGCTTTTCCTCATGACCGATTTCTCCTCTTCTTCTTCTTATTGTATATATTTGTTCTACTGGGACTTAATCAAACTCACTTCATATAATCATCATCACCACAAGACATTTTACCTATCTTGTATTTATTTTCTGTGGATATTTATGAGCTTTTTTTATTCATCTTAAGTCCACTGTTTTTTCCACATACATATATCATTATTGTTTTCTTAAAACCTATATATTTAATATATTTTGATATATTTTAAGAATATCAATATTCGTAGATATACTACATTTTCATTATAAAGTCAGGTATTGTTGAATGAAATAGTATAAAACTGTATCGTTGAAATGTAAATAAATTGCTTCTGTTTAATTCTTTGAATTTGAATTTTAGATCCAATTAAGTCTTTGAAAGTTGTCGTTATCGTCTTGCAGCAAGTTTCAATCCTGGACTAATTCTATTGTGCATCGCCTAAATCCTGAGTTAACTGCTCCAGATTTTAAGGTGGTCTTACGTACAACACAAGAGATTTTTAACAACTTTCTAATTACGTATAATTGGTTCTTAGCCCTCAAGCTTTTCCCTTCCCAGTTTTCATGTTGTGAATCGTTTATACTTTATTTTTAGAGATATTTTTATGTTAACCTACATTAAATGTGAAAATAGGACGATGTTTTTAATTTTTTTTTGTTTATATTTAAAGTGATTTAAATATAGATATAATATATAGCGTTTAAGGCACGGCGTCTGATTATAAACGCGACGGTTATGGGTTCGATACCAACTCATAGGAATAACTTATTTTCATTTCTTTGTTCTGATTACAAGACAAAGCTCGGCATCAAGTTTTAACATACAAGCCGTAGTGTCTCAAAAAGTGTGCCTTGGAGTGACTTACCACTAGGTTCCCTTTGCCTACCGAGCCATTTTCATTAGGTTTTGTTATAGGTATCATGGATACGCAAGAGGGATTTGCACATCTTGACCGTTGGAGTGCACACATACAGCAGCGACGCCCGGTTCGCCGCGCTGCACGCAGACGGCTCGGACGAGTGGACGCTGCGCGTGGCGCCAGCACAGCCTCGCGACTCCGGAGTCTACGAGTGTCAAGTATCCACTGAGCCTAAGATCAGTTTATCGTTTAGACTCACTGTTGTCGGTTAGTATTATTGTATTTTCAACATTTATAAATTGCTTAGTCAGGTTAGTGGTCAACACGGGTTCAAATCCCACTGTGTTCGAATTTGCACATGTTTCTAATAAAATATTTTTAGTCTTATTAATGTTTATTCTTGGCTTTATTTAAAGTTAACTTTTTTCTTTAAAAAAATACTTGTAATTCTAATTCTATGTAACTGGTATTTTGGGTAAATGTCATGTGTCTCTAGCTCAAGAGCTTTGAAAATTTTTTCTATCTTCATCTTCACATAATATTTTCTAAGTTAAAAAACGAAAAATATAGTGATTATAATAAACAATTTCTTAATAAAGATATATTTTCTATTTTTAAAAAATCTGCTATAACTTCAAAAGAAATAAGTCAGAGGAGAGCAACATCAATAAAAATTTGTTGATTATGTCAACAGTGTCGAAAGCTGAAATTTTATCCGGGCCAGAGCTTTTCGTGAGAGCGGGGTCGGATATTAACCTCACCTGTGTCGCGAAGTACGCCCCGGACCCGCCGAGGTGAGCATACATATAGATTATACCTTAGATGTCTTAATCATATATATCTTTTGACAACTTCAGCAGAAACAAAAAATTATAATTGTTGAATGTTTTTATTTTTATAATAAGATGCGTATGAAGTGGCGTAACTCAACGTCGCACTTTGCCTCGACACCAGAGCGAATAAAATGGAAATATTAAATAGTTCATTCGAGAGGGAATCGAGCCCACAACAGATCACCGCGACAGGCGTCAATTTAATGATATGATATTTCGAAATTATATCTCATACTCGCAAGTGACTCAACGCTTGTTATTGCTTTCTAGCTAAGACGTAATACTAGACTAGCTTTAATATTTGCAGTCATGGAAATATGTATCATATTAAGTGGATTTTGTCTACTTCAACTAAATACTATTGCTGAAAAGTTAATGAAATTATTGTTATAAAAATATTTGGCAACAGAACGTCTTAAGACTAGGTACGTAGGTAGACTCTGCCTACCCTGCTATGTGCGAAATACAAACAGTGTTAAGCAGTTTTTTTATTCTGCTTACATAACGATTTTTTAACAAAACAAAGAATTTTCATATAATTCTATAATTATTTATATTAATCCTATGATTGAGAGTACAAAAATCTTTTAGACAAAATTAATAACAGGTTTTGTAGAAAATAAATAAAATATTTCTTTTTCATAATTTTGTTACAAAAGTAATATGAAAGGCCAAATTATACTGAATAGTAAAGCAGTTTGCGTGGAATATTTTGAAATATTTTAGAAATCTTTAGTAATTTTAATCAGATCTCCATCCACACATTTAAATAGTAAGATTAAATATAAGTCTATTTTTTTTCATTTAGTACTTTGTTGGTATGCGCAGTGGTAGGCAGCGGGGAAAAAAATTTATGACATTTAATAAATTGTCCATAATGTCCATACACTAGGTTCTCTGACCCTACCCTGCTACATGCGTAAAGCTGAGACACAGAAGTCTATTTCAGCTCTCAAAACATAAGTATAACGATTATGCGGCTTATGTATTAAGTTGGGTTCGATAAATACAATTAAATCCTCTGTCGGGAAAATGAAATTACTTTACGAACAACTTATTATAATCAGGAGGATTCGCATTCTTCTGTTCGCTCGTTTTAATAAGGAAAAAAAATAAAACAAAAAGAAAGACGTAAATATTTCTTACACTTGTAATGCTTTCTCAAAAACGTACCTTATTCGGTTTTCATATTGTTATTTTTTTTTCAGCTTCACGCTGTACCCGCACACAGCAGGGTAGGCAGAGGGAACCTCGGTGTTAAGACACTCTGTTCCCCACTTTCTGCCGAATTCTGGAGGCATTGCGTGTTGAGTGACAGAACTAGACGCCGCTCTTTGCCTCGAGCGAAGAAAAATGGAAATATAAACGTAAAGAAATTTCACTTCCTCGAGTGGGAATCGAATCCACAACCGTCGCGTTTACGATTGGCACCCTTGTGCCACTGCGCTACGACGGCCTCGCCATATTTTTATAAATGAATAAAACCGGTCAAAAGCAAACTGGACTTGAATCGAAAGATTTCTTACGAGCATTATTAATTTGCCATATTAACGAAAGCTAAAAATATTATAATATTTAGTTAGAAACTTTTTTAAAAAAAATTACAAGTGATAAATTACTCTAGCCTTCTCTCCTTGATTCACTCTAGACATGAAGGTTGATCATCGAAATTGAACACCTTTTTCTAATCAGGCCAAATGAAACGAATAATAATATGTCGAGGCAAAAGTATTTTCGTATTATTCACACAAAGGAAAATATTTATTAAGTATATTTTTTATTTACTTATAATATGTATGTTTCGTTTTTATCGATGACTTGTTGCCATGATCTTATGGGTAGAGATGAGATTTTTGATTAAAAATGATCTGACAGGTAGTGTTTACAGTGTTCTTTTTTATTTTGAGGTTAGCTTTAAGCTTCTACTCGTATATTTATCGTAATATAAACTTTTGTACACTTTGGTTAACTTCCAACTACAATCGCAAAGCAGCTTATAATAGCGTAATTTTGAAAATTGCTGTAACAATTTTTCTGACACGTAGTCAGCTTTCGTACAGCTTTTGTGTTAAAATTCGGTAGATTTTCCATCATTGGATTACACATTCGTGTGCAGAATTATCTCATCACACTAAAAGGGTTGTTTGTATCTGATACAGCTATCGTAATGAAAGTGTGGCCGCAGATAGGCAGTTTATGGGATCATACAAAATAGTATAACCAAATGAAAGCGAGATACAGCACAAAGCTTAGAAAACTGATTGCTTTATAGATTTTATTGCTTTAGCTTTATGCTGTACCTCGCAAACAGCAAGGTAGGCAAAAAGCACACCAGAGCGAAGAAATGGAAATATAAATTGAAATAAACATTTCATATCCTCGAATGGAGTTCGAACCCAGAACCAATCGGTTTTACGACTGGAATAATAATTATTAATTATTCATGTATTTTTTCTCTATTATACGTTAATCACCGAAGTAAAATATAAAAAATAAAAAAGTGGTTACGTAGTTCGCAACTTCAATAACCGCACATTACCGTTTTAATAAGTATATATTTTTTACACGTCTATTTATGACCACATTTATAAACATGATAAGCTTATTTTCTGATAAAAGGGGTCGGTCGAGGACTCTAAGTGAGGCATTCTTTGGATATCAACATTTAATGGCACCATGTGCCTGAGATCTTTCATCGAGGGACCCTCAATTTGAATATTGATGGGGTGATGCGTTCCGAGGTACCAGGGTTGTTTTTCGGGCTGCCTCATGAGTTATACATATAGTACTTTAAGTTGCTCTTTCGTTAAATATTCCAAAAGGCGGATGGCTTTTAAGTATGCTACGAAATCAAATTATTTCATATAAAATGTTTAAACACTAGTCTCGCTCTGTTACTTCTGCTAGGGAGCAGAGGGTAGGGACCCTGATTTATGCGTGAAGCTGAAACGTAGAAAGAGAATAAATAATCTAGAGTAAATCATGCCTATTGGTTTACAATTTAACTCACAATTTCTGTTATGTAAAGTGTAGATTAAAAATTCTAACTGAATTCTTGTCTACACCGTTACATGCTGAAGGTACTACAAATAAATTCATTTTACTTTTCATGTTAATTGATATCAATTTGTGTTCAATAAAACCATAACAGTGAACTAATTGGCTGTAATTATTGAAGTTATGTATTCTGTCAACAAGTTATTAATGAAGCATACATTCAATATGCTTTTGAGAGATAAAAATTAAGTTCAGTTAAAAGCTATCACGACTAGTTCATATTTAATAACATTATAGAAATTAACGTAAATATTCCGTGTGTGCTTTTGGGTTGCATGTTAAATGCGAATATGAAAGGGATATGTTTTCATAATTTCATATTTATATGTATCTAACAGACACATGGTCATGGGTTGATCCCAAGTCGAGGTAATGAGTTATAATTTATGAATAGTTTTATTACTTCGCTCTGGCAGCAATGTAAAAGCCCGGTGTTGAGTTCCGCATGTCAACACGCAATACCTCAAAAAAACCTCGCCGGTAACTGAGAAACGGAGTGTCTTCACACTAGGCCTCTGACGAGCCTGCTATGTGCGGGATACCGCGTGAAGCTAATTTTTTTTTAATAGATACACCACCACGTAAACAGGTCAACAATTTATTTAATCAAAATTAAAACGAAGTAATTTATAAATTTCTTTGTATGATTTAAATTAGCTTTATGTATGTATAAATAATTTTTAATTTAGATCAATAATAATATATTATGTTTGACATAAGAACTTTATTACAGTTTTATATATTGGTATCGAGGAGAGCAAGTCGTGAACTACGCGCAACGAGGAGGTATCAGTGTGGAGACAGAACAGCGAACCCGCACCAGCCGCCTGCTGATAGCACGCGCTGCCCCACACGACTCTGGCAATTATACTTGCGCGCCAAGTAGCTCTGGTAAGCTTTTAAGCTCTAGCTAAGTTGTAGTAGTATAATATTAATTACATAATTTTTATTTTCATAAATAGATGTAAAAAAAAATTAATAATAAATATATTTAAAAGCCAATCGTGGCGAAGGAGAACAAATTGTGACTGCAGATGCGACAGGTTCGATTCCCACGCAGGGAAATGAAATATATAATATTTCGCTCTCGTATCAAAGCAGGCAGCGTGAAGTTAAAAAAGTTGTAGTTTTTTTTTATATTGGCATCAAAATCACCTTCTGGTCGAACGGAAGTAAGAGAAAAGCTGGATATTTGCGCACATATGGATTGACGTATCGGTAGATTTTCCAAATTGATTGAGACTAAGAACTGGAGTATGCAGAAACAATTCGTACTTTGCATCTCCAAATTTTTTACACTATTGTTTATTTTGTAATCGACATTTGAGAAAATATATTTACGAATAGTGTTTTTTTTTATCAAATATTTTTACACAGACTCACTTGCAACAACTCTAAATTTCTTTTACATTTATCTATTTAATAATTAAATTTTCTGAAAAAAAAATTGATTGTCATCTTTTTCTTTTATATAGAGGAATCTTTGTGTTACTTATAAAAACCACGCACATGGGCGGAGAGAAACTAGAAACCTATCATTAAGACACTCTGTTCAACATATCTCTGTTCACCCTGGACTTAATTCCCAATAAGATACTTCAGTTTTCCATTTTCCGCTGGATTTCAGCGGCTTTGCGTATTGAGTTGCGGAACTCAACGCCGCGCTATTAAATATTTATTTTCCTCGGGTGAACTCACAATCTGTCGCGTTTAAAACTGAATGATGTGGACTTCAAAAAAATCGTTATCTTCACAAATATATAGATATATTTCAAAATAAATTCAATTACTGACATTCTAAAAGGCAAACATATGCTCACTTCGCCATTCGAGCCAGACAATACCAACCGGCAACAATTCAGCCGTTTTGCTTTCATCTCAGTATTTAGGATCGCAATTTGCATCTGACGGTTGCATTGAGCTGCACATAGGTAAATTGAATGTTACTAGCACGCAGTGCGGATACAACATGTGGGTAGCAAATTCACTAAAGTTAAATACTGAATGGCTGTGTTAACTGTGCACACGTAGCTCTGGTTAAATGTAGCTTACATTTGGAAAATATGTGTTAGATATATTTAGAATTGGTCGGTCGACTCTTTGTGTTGGTTAAGGATTGTTTAGCTTCACCATGTTTACCGCATATAATGGAGTAGACAGAGGGAAACTGGGGAGTGTTAAGACATTCTAATCTCCGTTGAGACACTTCGGTTCGCCACTTTTCGCCGTATTCTTAAGGTGTTGACTCAACGCCACGCTTTGCCTCGTTACGAGAGCGTTTAAATGAAAATGTTAAATATGTCATTCCTGCGAGTAGGAATCGAACATATAGACGTATCGTTTAGAGCCCGGCACAAGTGCGCCTCTGCGCCATGACATTCTCAATAAGTAAAATAAATATATTATTATTATGCTTTATTTAAAACATTAATATATATTTGGTACATATATAATAAAAATCTTTTTTATATACGAGTACTTAACACTAAGAAATATATAATATATATTTTTTTCATCTCAAATGACGAGAATAAATTGTAAAAAATGCTCAGATGGTAAATATTTCCTAACATTTCCTTAAAGCTTCTTACATAAACGCAGAAAACGTAAATTACATGGTGTCAGTATATGCCTATTTGGATGGGAGGTGTACGTGCCGTATCTCGTCTATCCCGTCTCCTCTTCACACTTGAGTGTCTAGAACATGTTTTACTTAATGATTGGCCTCGTAGCGTTACATAACACAATGGTCCTTGGTGATTTTTTTAAATGGTATTTTTTTCATAATATTATGTATATGAGTATATAAAATAAATGTAAAATATCGCGTAGATTGAGCATTCGGTCCATGTAATCAAATAAATATTTTTTAAAATGACTAATTAAATAAGATTAATTGATATATTTTTTAAGACAATCGGTTTCTTCGCGAAGAAATTAAAATATTAAAATAAATCAAAATCAGCTTCACGCTGTATCCCGCCCATAGCAGGAAAGGCTGAGGGAACCTAGTGTTAAGACTCTCCGTTCCCCACTTTGAAAATATTTTATGAATAATAATTAATTTCCCCGAGTGAGGATCGAATCCACAACTGTCATGTTTACAGTGACACGCTTGTGCCCTTTTGCGCCGAAGGGCTCATGTAATATATTCATTATATAATATGTTTCTAATTTATACCATTATCATATTGAAATCTAGCCTGACATCTATCTAGCATTCACATTAAGGCTATGCACATAAAAGAACCAAGTGACATATAAAAGTATGACAATGACATATAAACATCTGTGTCGAGGAAAAAGAGAGTCACAAGAGAGACGCCATCGTAGCGTAGTCAAAAAAGATCTCGCTTTTTAAAATTAGACGTTAGATTTCGTTACCATTATATGTTATTTCCAAACTTATTACTTAATTACATATATTCTATACTACTATCGACCCATCCGCGGCTTCGCCCGCTTAATCTACATAATAATTATATATTATATGCATCTACTGTACATGTACGGTAAAGTAGTAATAAATTAAGAAGAATTTATTTATATTAATAAATATTTATCCCTAAATATAGGGAACCTGGCAACCTAGTGTTAAGAGACTCCGTCCCCATTAAAACACACCCGTTTCCCCTGAATGAATTCACTTTCCGCTGAATTCGCGAGGCATTACGTGGCAGAGCTTACCTCCATGCTTCGTCTGCTTACCACAGCAAGGAAAATAAAAAAAAAATATATTTCATTTCCTCGAGTCGGAATTGAATCCACAACCTGTCGCGTTACTACACACACGACACCTGTGCCCCCACGACTGGCTGTATTATAATTTTCATAGATAAATTTCAAATAAAAACAAAGAATACTTATCTGACATTGAATAATTAAACGTGAATTCATCATGCCCAGGTGTAGTAAACGCAAGAATTTACAGGCACATCAAATTTGTTAGAGTGGCAAAGTAATAAAGAATTACGAACTTAGCCACCTGAGACGTTGAAACGCTCAATTACTGCAGGTTTTAATACATTTATTTGTGAAATTTAAGAAAAAAATAACTACTTAATCTGGTATCATAGAAAAATTGTGTATAAATTAATTAATATATAAAAATTGTGTATATTAGTTATTTGACGTTCACAAAATGAAGCATGCATCTTCTCATTTTGAATAAAATTATTTGAATTTGCATTTTCTATAACAGGATACGTAAGACAAAGCAACCTGGTGTTAAGACACTCCCAACGTTCCGTCTATTTTTTCGAGTCATTACGCGTTGAGTGGCGGAACTTAACGCCGTATGCTGGTGTCAGAACGAAGAAATGAAAATATTAATATATAATAATTCATTCTCCCGAGTGGGGATCGAACCCACTACCGAATGTAATGACTATAGTCACACCCTTGTGCTCCTGCACCATGATGTCATTCCGTTTGTTTGTATTTCATAGAGTAATTCATAAATATTAAGTAGCGTGGATAAGCAAGCACAAAAACAATACGTTCTTAAGAGATTAGTTTCTAACTCAGATTAAGAAATCTGTATACAACGCTTGAAGTTCACAAATACATAGACAGCGCATGCTCATATATTATTTATTTGATACCTTCTTATTATTTAATTATATAATTAAATAATAGGTAAATAGTGCATTGGTCATAGTGCCGACTGTAAACGTGACGGTTGTAGGATCACTTCCCAGTCCGTTAAATTGATCATGTCAATTCTTTCGCTGTGGTAAGGAAAAGCGTGGAGAAGGGCTTCACAACTTAGGAAGCAACGTCCTTCTGCTTTTGTCTGCCAACCCTGCTATGCGGGAAAAAAATTCTAGACAATAACTGTAACTATTTATTTTATGTTGAAATGTAATATCTTATTTATTGAATATTTATATGAATATTTCCACTTGCCTCAGTGGGAATCGAATCAGCAAATTGTCGCGTTTATAGACGCGTTTCTACCCGCCATGACTAGCAATCACATGGTTATTATATTTGAAATATTGTATAAATGTTCAAACTTTAACTGACTAGATTAGTTTTTAATTCAAAAAATATTTTACACAGAGTCTGCTTCAGTCATCGTCCACGTGCTGAGCGGGGAGCGGCCAGCTGCCATGCAAAGTTCCAGTTCCCCAACACCACGTCTAAGCCCCACCGTGGTGGCGACCATCGCTACCGCCGCTACAGTTCACCGACCGAGACGTTACCTGAGTGTCACCATTTCTATTCTCATCTACCAGCTTACCTCAATCTTCCTCATCACATTTATCTTTTTTACCAATGTAGTTATGCAATTCATTATTCACAACACTTTTGGGTATCCCACCTTGCGTACTTCGAGATGACCAATTAAGGAGTAGAGTTCTCGTTTAAGAAATGTATCTATAGTTTAAATAAGAAGCTTTGTATAAGTTAATTCAATTGTATTAATAATAATAAAAATAATAATGTATTTAAAATACAACGACTCTACTATAAATTAATATTTATTTTCTGCAAGTTTGTAAACATTGCTTTCATTCAGCAACATTTTAAATATAATTTTTCAACGTCAAACATAAAATATATAATTAAAATTTATAATAAGCGCTTCTAAAGTAAAATGAAAAATATAAAGTTCATTTCTACAGTATTGTAAATATCTTTAATAAAGACATTGCGTTTTACAAATGAGGTTAAGATTCTTAGAATATTTTCAGCCAAAGTTGAGGCCAGTCGTGGTAAACGCGACAGATTGTGGGTTCGATTCCCACTCGAGACAATAGTTTAAGCTCTAGGCTCAATCGACCTACTCTACTAAATGCGGGATATATCGTGAAACTAAAATAAAAAGTGGATTAAGAGTGAATCGATATCGTGATTCTGATCGGGAATGATCGGAGATTCAATAGAAGCTTTGAGCTTAAGTCTGTGTGTTACGTACATAAGTCGGCGGGCGGTCTCTCTGCCACGTTATTTGAGTTTCTATCAAGTTAGGCAAACAATACGAACGAGAAACAAGTGACTCAAATCCCTTAATTGAAAAGAACAAAATTTTCAAATCACCACGTTCTGTATACACAAATATTATATTAAAATATAATTAAAATTTTGCTCGAAAAATCGTTACTTTTCTCAATTTATATTTCATAAAAACCCTTATTCGATTCGAGATTTGTATAAATATAAATTAGTTGAAGTAAAATTTCTTTTGAAGTTAAGTATTTGTATTGAAAATAAACTGTCAAAGACAATCGTCGAGACGAGTGTTTTCGTTTAAAAGTATAAAATAGAAAATAGAAAATGGAGTGCTCGGTAAAGATGGTAAGGAATATAGAATAATTTTATATACGCTTGATACGTTAGTTCGCAGAGAAAATGACGACGTTAACAATTTTCTATGTGAAATTGCTTCCAGTATCGAGTAGAAACTGGGTTGTAGATTACGTACCAGTATATACAAAGTATGCAACGGGGGCGGTACCTCGAGTGCTTTGTAAAGACACTCGCTCGTTGCTGGCGCATGAGAAATAGATGACATCTGACTCTGTTTTGTCAACGTCTCGTTCTACATACTTCCCATTTAAAGTATCGTATACATCTGTTGGATATGTATAAAATATTTGTAAGTACTTATTTAAAGCGGGATTTGAATCTGCGCCTCTTTGGACAGTTTCCAAGAGGCTAGTATTCAAATCCCGCTTTTGGGTTACAGTTTTTATACGTTCACTAAATAAATAATTTTCTTGGAAATATCTGGAATAACACTTTGTATTTACGTTTAAAAATATTTGTGAGTAATTTCTGTAGGCTAAAACGTCCACCTCAAATTTCAACAAACCCATAATTACACCGAGTCAATTAGCATTTGAATATCAAATTGAATATTTAGAATAGATATTATTTTAATTATATCTTGCTATGGCCTCCAATATAAATAATTACTTTTGTCTTTAACAAAGCGTAGGCCTTAACGATACCTGCAGTCAATATGCAGGACCAGAGTGCTCTGCAAAGATACTCAGGGTCGGATACGTGAAGCTGTATCGACTCCGTTTGTTTAGAAATTCATCGAAAACACTGAACGATTTCCAACTGTATTTTATGTTTATTTATATTTTTCCCATCAGTAGAGAGCAGATTTACAAAACAATGTAAACAGCGAGTAAATACAAATACTCATCTTATACGGTTGGTCATAAATATTTGTTTCTTTTTTTATTTTAAGTTCTGCTTCAGTTCTTTTAAATAAGTTAATTACAGAATATTTTTCTTGAATGTTCCAGTGTACTATATGAGGAGTATAATGTATAATGTTAAAAAAGATATTAATATTATTGGAATTGTCAAAGACATTAAAGATTTTTCTTTATATATATTGGTAAAGTTTATATAAACAAGAAATAATTTACATATTTCTGAATAATTTACTCCTAGCTTAATACTAATATTGACTTTTTTTTTAGTATTCCCAACACTATGTATCGTGTAAATATTATATTAAATTATGTAAATAATATAATTAAATTTGTAAATAGCCGTAAAATCTGTTCTATTTATTATTTCGGCAGTTAATCGTATATTGAGTCTTTCAAGAAAAGTAGATAAAAAAGGGTTGTGTAATAAACTATCAAATGTAGATGTAATTAAGTATTATATGTTACTTTATTGTTTGTAACATTATTCATAGAAATAAACTATTGATGATAAAAAAAATTGTTTTTATCAGTTTATTATTAACATAAGTTTTTTTTTAAGTTTAAGTACTTTTGTTTTGTTCTCTCGATACTTTAGAGTGTGGGTAGATGGAGAATTACAATATTTTTTTATGAACCATAGTAGTGCAGTGGGACGGGATTTGAA
This sequence comes from Heliconius aoede, assembly GCA_037355905.1. Lineage (NCBI taxonomy): Eukaryota > Metazoa > Arthropoda > Insecta > Lepidoptera > Nymphalidae > Heliconius > Heliconius aoede. The sequence goes on along the minus strand of JBAIZZ010000052.1, from coordinate 235,755 downwards.
TTCAAAAGTAATGGTTGAGTCGATTTTCACTCGGAGGAATGAGTTTTATTTATTTTCTCGCTTTTGCAAAATGCGGCATTATCTTACACCGCTTGACAGGCAATGTCTCGGATTCGGGTCCGGATTGGAGAATGGAGTCTCAGATCGCTGGATTTTTTTGCCTTTCTGCCCGCGGGATACAGCGTGAATTTGAAAAAAAAAAATATTTTCAGGGTTACATTTACAAAAAATAGTATTACTATCAAGGTGGTTTGCGATACTAATAAAGGTTGCAACGGTTATACTGAATATCCAACAAAACACTCAGCTCAAGGTGAGAATTTACAATTTTCAGAATTTTTTATTTCGTGAAATACTTATTTTTGAAAAGAACGAGCCGCACTTTCACCTTTTACTGTCTATTCAACATCACCTTTTCAACTTTTTGTTTTCAAAGAATTTTAAAGCTACATTTAACTTTTGTATCACTAACACAAATTAGCGCCAATGATTTCAATAATATATTTTTCAATTGTTAGTTACTTGACATCGCTCATTTATCACAAATAGATGGAATATTTACAAGTAATAAGAGCAAACCATAAAAAAAGTCTATATTCTTTCTAATTTAATGTCCGACTCTCATAATCGAGCCTTAAGCACGTTTAGAATAAATCGTCAGCCTGAATTCCGTACAAACGTTACATTATTCAAACCCATTAAAATATCATGACCACAATTAGACAAAGGACTTTGAATCACAGTCATTAGAGAAATATAAAGACAAAAGAAATCATTATATAACGTAATGTAGAATGGTGCCGAGGAAAAGATGAGGACGTCGTCGAGGAAAAGGGGATAAAAAGAACGGGGCCGTATCTAAATGAAACGTAGCGAAGGAAATGAAATTTTCTAGTTGTGGATCGCAGACCAGAATATTAGATGTGTTAACATTATTATTTTATATTGTTACAATAAAACTGTAATTATGATTAATCACATTCTATTTGCTATTCATTAGTGAGGAATTAGATACGTATTAAACATAAAAATTCTCACACTACTTGAATATTATAAATGGAAGAGATGTAGCTTTAGAGATTTAGGATTTAAATTACACTTTACAGTAATATATATAGTCTATATAGAATAACACAGGCCATATTTTATCTAAATATTTATAATTTCATCCTAATCTGTTTAGTGATTTATGAGTGACTGAATTTCAAATTAAATAGAAATACAAATAAGGACATGTGAATACATATTGACTCGTAATATTCTAGGACGATTATTTTGTGTCAATTTGTGAATTAGAACAGCAAATATTTAATATATATTATAAACAGCTTCACGCTGTCTTAACCTTATGTTAAGACACTACGACTTCCCCACTTTCTATCGAATTCTGGAGGCATTGCGTGTCACTTTACCTCGACATCGCCGCGAAGAAACGGTAATATAAATAAATATATCAGCGCCTCAAGTTGGGGATCGAACTCACAACCAGTCGGTTTTACATTCACACTTTGTGCCCCTACGCCACGACTGGCCTCGTCGTTTATATAATATTATTATGAAATTTATATTTAGATATATAATTTTCTTATAATCAATATATTGAACAACGTTGTCAGGTTGAATATTGCAAACTTCGTACATTAATCTAAGAAGTTTCAGAATCAAACAGTATAGAAAGTTTAATTAAAATACAATAAACAGAAAAGCTGCATGTTCATTATCGTATGGATCATGTTAAATTAAAGTATTTACTATAATGTTTATTATAATTAATACAAGAAGGTATAATAAAATAAGCATAAAAAATTATATATGCCTAGTAAAAAAATTATGACTATGGTATACGTATGTGCCTAAAATGCTCTGCCAGTACAATTTTATTATTTTATGATAATGGAAGTAAATAACCAAAGTATATATCTCTATATAGACAGAATTTACTCCACGTAATATGACAGTATAAGAACTCTTCAAACAGATAAATAACTACATTTATGTTTCTGAAGTTGTATCTGGGTTTTTTTAAGGTTTTTACTCATTGATTGCAGTCCGTGACGTCTAAGCTGGGCTTTATTTTGTGTGAGTGTACTTCTTTTTTATATGGTGAAGATAATAGAAATATACGGAGAAAATTTTGAAGATGCATTGGATTCTTATTATGCTGGTAACGTTTGAAAGGCTAAAAACGATTGGGCCACCTTGAGTGCTTGAGTCCGGGACGTCCGGGACCGCCATTTATTGCGATGCCAAAATTAATAATAATAATAAATAATATTTTTTACTATTTTTCGTTACATGATACATAGATGTGGCTTGATGACTAATGTTGTAATTAATATGATAATAGAAGTTCCTAATTTTATTCTAATTATAAATTTATATCAGTAATGTCGTAATACGGTTACCCAACAGTCTCGTTTATTTTCTCACTTATTAGATCATATTTTTCATATATTTGTCAATTAATAAAAGTATATTTACAACACAGATCAATCACGACCAGCTTAAACGACAAAAAAAATCAAGAACAAAATCAAAACTTTCGGATGCCATTTATGTCACACCAGCTAAGGGGTGAAAAGAAAGGACCCTTTTACTGTCCACTTTTAACGGGACAAAATTTAATATCAAAATTTGTATGATATTTACCAAACACAATACACGGAAACGCGTAATTAATTAATATGTGCATTGTATCTACTACATGGAAAAGCGTAACAATAAGTGTATTTAATATAGCGTAAAATTCCAGTAATAATAAAATAAGCATTTATCACTGTAAATAAGCATTTATCAAGCATTTATCATTGTGGTTAATCATACATTCAAATACATTGAATTGTTGTTTCTTGTTTTTTTTTTTAAATATTTAATTCAGCGAAAATACGTCATTGTGAGCCATGTTTTTGTGGTACCGTTCTTTTTGTGGAAAAAAGGAACCCTTATAAGATCATTCCGTTGTTTGTCTGTCTGCCTGTCCGTCTGTCTGTCAGACGTAGTTGACCTAGAATTATGAAATTTGGCAGCTAGCATCTACAGATGAAACTTGTTCAGGGAAAATCTGAAAACTAATTATTTGTAGTTAAACCCTAAAAAATAATCGCCTTAAAAGGGGGCAAAATTTTCATATTAAAGCTGCTATATTAGTTTATGTGAGGTATCAGATGAAAGGGCTCTGGCTAAGTTAAGCTTGGATTTCAGAAAAACCTTAATTTTACAATTTTTTGTACGGAACCCTCAGTCGCCAACCCGACTCGCTTTTTTTAGCTCCACGCTGTATCTAGTACGTAGCAGTTCAAAGGGAGCCTGGGAATCTTATATTAAGACACTGTTTCCAATAAGTCGCTTCTATTCCTCACTTTCTGCCAAATTATATTGCGTGTATAATGGCAGAACAACGCCACGCTTTACCTTGTAACCAGGAAGAGAAAATGAAAATATTCAATATTTCACGTCCCATGAATTCATGTTGTTATTGTACTTAAGTATTCTTTGTACAAAGAAACAACTATAAATAGTAAAATGGATAAAAAGATCGACTAGAAAGCCTGTTTATCATTCTATTTTCTTATTTATTCTATTGTATTATCATAATAATATAAAAGATTTTTTTAAGAATAATGCTTATGAGTGATTGGTAATTATACATTATATATACAAGCTTGTACTACGTTGACTAGAACAGGGCACAAGCGTGTACACGACAGGCTGTGGGTTCAATTCCCACTCGGAGAATTATTTCTTCGAGTGGGAATCGAATCGAATACTTCCAGTATTCCATACAGTGGAAAATATTCATTATATTTATTTCTTCGGTCTGGTGTTGGGGGAAACTCTGCCACTCAACACGCAATATCTCCAGAATTCGGCGGAAAGTGGGGAGCGGAGTGTCTTAACATTAGGATCCTTCTGCCTATCTAAAATATACAAGGTAAACAATATAAAATAAGCTTATTAGAATTCCTCACTTTGTCATCTGAACATAACAGTTGATCAGTCAGTCACGAGTCACGAGTCTGTATAAAATAAATTTCCGTATTTAAAACGTTAAAGCGAATAGTTCTTGCTTCTCGCTAGCAATTTCATTATAAACTTAGTAAACGAATCAAAGTCAACATTTACAGTAGGTATCTTGTAGCGTTTAAACTATTTTATCAATGTTTCGGAATGAATTGGGATTAAATTCATAATAACGACGCGAAATTCCTTTAAAAAACGTTTTTAGGCGGGAAATCTTGGCTCGTTACAACCGTTTAAATACTTTTCCGTGTTCGAGGGTAGAATCAAGATGGAATTTCTCTACACTGGCAGAGGATCATAAATATTTAAAGTATAAACATTGCCGAGAGTAAGATTTGAAACCACTCTATTTCCATGATGTGATAGCAGGAAGTGAACAGATCCTCCAAAGTTCTGCTGAAAATGGGAAATGGAAGTGTACTAATGGGACCGGGAATGGAACATTGGGTTCACGGGTTCCTTTCACCTATCCTGCTATGCGTGAAGATAAAAAGAATGAACTTTTTATTAACATGTAAATTGATAGCTTTTTTTTACATATTTCCATATTCTAAAATTGTTTAATATAGCGGCATTGAGTTCCGCTACGCAACACACAGTGCCTCCAGAATTCGGCAGAAAGTGGAGAACGGAGTGTCTTAATACGCGGTTCCCTTTACCAATCCTGCTGTGTGCGGGATACAGCGTGAAGCTGATTTATTGTTTAATATATATTAACTTTTGTTCTATAAGACACATTGAATCAATATCTCTCACAGCATTTTACCCATACACAGATATTTTAAAATACTGTAAGTATACGTTTATTTTGAATGGCGCATACGCTAATTTTTATATATATATAAAAAAAAATTCTACATTTAACTAGAACACGTTACGTGTATAAACAAAATAGGGCAAATGAACACGCTTCTGTGAAGTGAGCTAGTTAGCGCTGAATGGTTACTAAAAATTTGCTTTATTCTTAATACCTATTCAGTATAAGAGTTTAAAATGAAAACTTTGTCTTTACTAACTTTAAAAATGGTAAATATATTTATTTGTTCACATTTCAGGGGAATTCGTAGTAAATTGAAATTTAAAAATTTTTCTATAAAGGTAAGATTTGCATTGGATGCAATATACACGTATAGGTGGTTTGTATGTGCTTTAAGCTCAACTATCATTAACACATCATTAGGGTTACCCATAACTACAACCTAGTAATTCACTAATGTGTATCTACTTTATACTTTACTTTATGAAGTAATTATTTTTCAATTTTCTTATACATATTACAAAAAAAATAAAGATGTTAATATTCTACATAATGCCTTAAGGATTGCTTTAGAAGTTTTAAAACTTAGGTAACAGCTGGTACGTGAAGACGAGGAAAGTTAAAATTACCTGCCATTATACGTGGAATAACATAATTTAACAACAAACAGACATTCAATATTATAAACATATTGGCTCTTCTCTGTATTAAATAAAATCGCTTATCACAATATTATCACTTAATTACATTCTTTTATACTGTACTTATATTTTTAGACTTATATTTTCTATATTTTTAAACTGTTAAAGTTATTTATTTATTATTATTCGATTTCATTGAGCTTTAATTTTCGAAATATTATGTATTGAAGAGCTTTTCCGCTGTTTGTCTTGTCACCAAAACAAGAAAATGAAAATAAATACCTTACTCAAATGGGAATCAAATCCACAAACGTCGTATATACAGCCAAACAGACGCCTTTGTACCACGGTAAACTTTTTTCAATTTTGAAATATATATTTTCATTTTTATTTCCATTTCTTATCATATTGAAAATAATATAACTTAAAACATCTCTGTTTCGAAACGGCGCGTTCGCTTCGTTTTGTGTTTGTCAAGCTTGGATTATTACACCCCAGTGGCAGTGCGAGTTACGGCCACGCTTTGGATGTAACATTTACGTGAAAGCATTTAAGTTTGCACTCTATTTTTTAAATAAACACCATTATATTTGTTGTTTTTAATTCTGTTTTATCTTTGAGATATTTTGTTTGGTTTGCCATTTCTTTTTCCACAATTGAAAATATTTTATTTACTATTTGTTTGCAATAACAGTTAATAACAATAAAAAATACAGTTTTTTAGCAAAATAGCTATTGTTGCCTTAGTCACATTGGTAAAAAAAAATGATAAGGAGTGATCAAAAGCAAATCATATATTTTGTTACAATCAGATCAGCGGTCTGAAATTTAGGTCCAAGCCAAGGTTATAAGATGTAAGTGGGATCCCAGCTCGGAGGAATGGATTATTTTACTTTCTACTGGTAAGACACACTGCGGCGTTGAATTCCGCCACTCAATAATCTTTTGGGTAGAAATCGGAGAACAGAGTGTCTTGACACTAGATTCACTATGCCTTCATTAATATGTGGATAAAGCGTGAAGATGATAAACAAAAAAACTGGTGCAAATACCTACATAATTTTCTATATCTAAAAATATTACTAGAGCTTCGTATTTCAATATATCTATTTTTTTCGCAGAGTCACGGGATTCATTTGTCATCTAAGCTTTACTTACTCGCAGGCACAAATTTCGGTAGAGGCCAAGTATCTCTATTATTATATCTATATATTATATCTATATTTTCATAATTTCATCCGAACGACATGTTCAGACGGACCCTCATATGGCCCGTCTTTGTTGTTCATAATTTGGAGAAAAATATTTACTTTGCCTCGCGATACCGCCTTCACGTCATTTATCTACAAAGGACACATATACGGTATTCAAGTTGCTTTGGACAATTTCGCTTATTTTTGTTGATATATAAATAAAAATTATAATTTATTATATTTTTTGTTTATTATAATTTGTCAGTAACTATTGTGATTAATATAATATTAGCCTTTTGCATTATTATTATTAAATGTTTTATATATATTGTAATTTATTAATAATAACACTATTATGTTGAATATACTAAGAAATAAATAATATAACAGAAACCACTGACCACCATAATTCAATATATTTTCTCACTTCCTAGAAGACCGATTCGTTCTAGCAATTCAATTAAGCTAAATCTGACAATATATGTTGAATTATATTCAATTCCTGGACTATTGTAATACAACTAGAAACATCTTCAAATAGACTTCCGGTCTGGGGTAAAAAAAACCCACCCTCGCAAGAATTCTGGACTGCCGGACGTTACTAGGAAGTTCACACTGGTGCATAACTTCACGTAAATTATTACTCCTCCTACAAATTTATCTTGCAAAGCAAAAAAGTCAGTTAGATTTATGGCATACGTTGACCTGCCTTTTCCAGTGAAGTTATATTATATATATTTCTACATGAATATTAATGGTTTACGAAGACTCATCGACTAAATTTATACAATATTCTTAACAATTCATAAAGAAAAAGACAAGTTTTTTTCTTATGAATATGTAATGATGATATAGGTATGGTATTAATTTTATAATATCGTGATTTTGTTATATATTTTTTATACATTTGCTATATAGGTATGTATAAAAGTTTTAAACGATTTTCTCTCTGTTATTTCGTTTAGAGAAGTCCAGCTCCAGTTTCAATCAACACTTCACCACAAACAGTTCAACGGCATTCAGCAACTAGTCCGGCCGGGCATCGCCGTTAATCACATCTGAATTTTCACAGTCTGAAACTACCTACGAGTACTATCGATCAATGTTGGTATTTTTTATAATATTTTTTTTTCTATAAATTTAACATCAGATAAGAACGATGTGAGTGACATTTTTGTATTTTAATTTTAAAATTTCCTTAAATAAAATTTGATAAAAAAAACATCAAACAATTGCTTAGTGTATTTGGTTTTGTACGTGGTCGCTTTGAATCTTGTGTTTCTAAGCGTGTGAGAAAGAAACGTGCTAGTGTTAAGACACTCCGTTCTCCACTTTCCGCTGATTTTTGCCAATTTATATTATAATTTCTTTATAATAAACCAATTCATTTTTCAACTTAATGTTTTTGTGGCATGAGTATAAAATAGTGTGGCCCAAGACTTTGGCTCGCCACTGTATAGCCATATGGAACCGTAATTTCCTTATAAAAATATACTACATCACTACATCATCGAAGCCTACTTTTACTAAGTAACAAGACATGTTTTTACTAACTTGGTTACCGACGCGCCCGACGAGTTTACTGATTTATTTTGCCTATAAAAGGTAATTTGTTTTATCGCTATAGCAAACAAAGCCATGCCGCAGCGACTACCGCCTCGTGATACAGAAACAAAGTTAGTACTCGTATATATAATAATATTAAATAATAATATCAAAAATGTATACTTAATTCATATTATATTATATAAATAGCATTTATACAAAATCCTTATTCGGAAACATATAAATTTATTAATTAATTGTGTTTTATATAATATAATAATAATTAAATTCTAGCAGCGTTGAACAGTGTAGCTTATCCATAGTGCACGAAAACATTTACTATTTATTATACTGGATAAGTTATTGTACCCAGAATATGTATATTTGTAACATCGATTTGTAAAGATAGACTCCCAAAGGGATGTGACGGGCAGGTGTCGGAAAGCCATCGGTCATCTGCCTCCCACGTCACCCAGTGTTAGGTTTGCGATGAAACCTCCTCCAGGTATAAGTCAGAACTGTCACTTTGAATCTTGTGTTTCTAAGCGTGCGAGAAATTTGATAATTTTCCCCGAGGGCTTGGATCTAGCTTTGTTACGGAATTTAGTATAATCTATACTTATCTCAGAAGTTATAAGAACAAAATAATGGTTATTTTTTTCCTTTACCACGAATAAACCTAGATTATATTTCAAAGTTATTTTATGTATTTAGTATTTGATTTCTACATATAATAATATATTATGTAGAAATGAAATACTGAATAAACACATAAAAATCTGTAGATATTTTAACAATACAGTGTGGAACAAAACATGACATAATGTTTGTTGTTTTAAAAATTCATTTTACTATTGTAAATGTTCGCGACGGCGATCACCGATCGCGCCCGATTACGATGCGCGGTACAGCGCGCGCGCGGGGTCATGAGTGTGTGCCGTGACGTAATACATTTTTAGATTACAATAGTGCTTTATTAAAGTTTATATAGCATAAAATATAAATAAATCGTATTATACATAGTGTTAGAAATATAGTTTATAGTATTTCTTTCAGTTTTATGTAATGTATAATGTAATTTTCGACCGTTTATAGCACTTACACTGTTTTACTATAGTTTTCCGTTTAAATCGTATTTTAAGATAATAATATCTGTCGTATAGTTAAATATATTGTTAATTATTGTGTATTACAGGTTTGTTTATGTAATTAACATAGATATAAGTCCTTAATGTCCGTATACACCGTTTGAGAGGCTTTTTTCGTTAATAGTGTATGTAAATTCCGTTGTCCTCACCGTGTTTTTCGTAATTTTGTTATAGTTAATAATTATATCGTATAGTGTGTTATACATCGATAAGTAGATATTTTTGTATCCTCTTATTATATATAAATTGTAAATTAATCCGTTTGTTACTTGTTAAGATATATACAAAAATATGTAATAGTCATAGTGAAAATTATCGTCGAAATAAAGATGAAACGGTTCTGTGGCTTGCGGCTTCTCCTTATAGAATAGCTCCTAGTCTTTGTGGGGGGTATAGTAAAACCATCAAGTGTGGTTAATCGGCGCAAATCGTGGCTAATCGTAGCCGATCGTGAATCGTGAATTAATATAAACATATTGGGTGGCCAATCGTGAATTCATATAATCGTTAGTGAGAGCAGGATAGTCGAATCGGATATAATCGTATAGTGAGAACTGGACAGTCGAATAGTACGCAGTTCAAGGCCAATATAGAACCCAAAGTGTAAGCCATTAGCCACCGACCGTGATATTGAGAAACGATGGCGTGTTTTATTCGTCTTACTTCGGCGATCTCCGTGTGCACCATGATCTGGAACCTATAGTGTACAGGGCGTCAGCGGCTCATTCACTCGAGTTCCGCCCGTCCGGTACAGTAAAAGTCCTGACCTAGTGAAGGAAAATAAGATCTCAGCTCATAAAAAACGTTTAAATATTCACTGTAATTTTTCTTGGAAATGGATTAAGCTGCATCTTTTATGTTCGTCAGAAACAGAACAATTGTAGGTAGATTACATTTTATATAGGACACAAACAAAAAACAATGCGACAAAATAAATGAATTTATTATTATTTATTAATTATAATTGTAATTTATATATTTTTTTAATTAAATAATTAATTAAATGCGTAATATGTAATTGGAAATTAAGTCATGCTTATAAATGCAAATTCCGAGATGGACTACAGAATGTTTTGGAAGTAGGCTCTCAAAACTTAGAAAGAAATTAAAATATTTTTTTTAGAAACTATATAGAATCTGCACTTGAATACGTGTTTCTCGTAAATTTTTTTAGCGCCCTAATCACTAAGCCATATGTGTTATCACACTACGACGATATACTCATATCATTGTTACAATTTGTGTATATTATTAGCATTTCCATAGGGATTTTCTTTTAAATTTCCACTGCACAAAAATAATTGCTTTGAATTAACGTTTGGCAAGAGGGAATACTAATTTATAAATATAATGAACATTTTTATTCTGGTCGTGGAAAACCACTTGAGAAAAGTAACTTTGCTATGACTAAAAAATCCGTAAAGCGGTATCCGTATAGCCGTAGTCGCTGATGGTAGAAACGTGAAATTTTGACAGACATTTAGTTATATAATATGTAGACCCACTAAGAAGGGATTCTGAAAAATTATAACCCTGAAGAGGCGAAATAGGGATTGTAAATTTGTATGGAAAATTCTTTAAATCAGCATCGATTTTTATAAAATATCATGAATATGTATGAAATTTAGGGGGCAAAGCCGCTTGAGTCCTCTAGTTACTTATATTTGGAGGCTAGTCGTAGCTCAATGGCACTAGCGTACGACTGTAAGCGTGACAGGTTGCGGTTCGATTCTCAGTCGAGGAAATGAAATATTGAACATTTTCATTTCATTATCCTGGTTGGTTCGTGTTTAAATTGAGAAACGAATGTGTCTTAACACTAGTGTCTTAACTCTATATAAAACAAAAGAATAACATAAACACACTTCACAGATTTCTCCATTGGAAATCCACTAAGAATGTGGTACAGTTTGATAAAACCTTAAAAACCACTAGAAGATAGCTAATTGTTCCGGAGCACAAAGGCTTCATTACGCTGCGTCGTTACGCTAAAGCGGCGAGCGTGTGTGGTCCACTACTAACTATGCGGCTTCTAATTACTCGACATCTTATTTATCTCATTTACATTTGAATTTGTTTTCCATTTGAATATTGAATTTGTTTCATTTGAACAACAGAACTGTACGTTTTTATTATTATGACATTGTTGCATTGATACATGCAGACAACTTCGTATGTGATTTTTATAATAAGTATCTGAATAATTGTGAAGTGTTAATATAAAATGAAAGAGAATAATAATAATAAGGAATGATTATAATTTTTATTCTGCCTATAGCAGAATAGGCAGAGGAAACGTAATGTTACAACACTCCGGTCCCGACCCGGTCGGTTTTCGACCGGATGAGGCATTGCATGTTGAATGGCGGAGCTTAAAGCTTAAAATATTAATAAATAATAATTTCTTCCCCAGAGTGGAAATCAAATAAAAATATATAAAAATTATATATAAAAAATAATATTTTTGAATAGTTCGTTAATAAAATTTAACTAAGACAAACTAAAATTTAGCTAAGTGACCATGTTCCTTGCAACACTAGTTCTTACGAATCTTGAATACCTTGTGCAATTACAGCAAGAGTTACTGGTATGAGAGGCCAGGGAAGATCTTGGTTGACCTTCGCGAACCAAGTAATAGTTATGATATTGGAGGAAGGTCGTGTAAGAAATCTAGAGTCGTGTTAAAATCTTAAAGAGGGAAAAGGGGTATATAGAGACCGTAGCGTTTGGTACTACATTTTCTTTGACTACTCCATTAGGGAGGGATGACTCGTGAAGTAGTAACAAGCAAAATAACACCAAAAAAGAACTAAATGTCAACCTAATTATGACGACATGTTGAGTAGTGGAATTCTACCACGTATTTTGTTACCAGAGGGAGGAAATAAAGATATATATACGAATCGAACCCTTAACCGTCGCGTTTACAGTAACATGAATAACAAGGTTCACAGCGGCCCCAAATCAGAATAATATAGAAGTTATGTTCACATTTAATTAAAAAACTTGAAGGTTTCAGCCGCCACCCAGTTACAAATATGTTTAAATATTTTTTTAATATTTAAGCTAGCGACTTACATCGTTATAGAATTCTGCCATACTCGTTTATCATTGTCAAACCAACAAAATTACATATTATATATATAATACAGCTTATTGATATATATTAGCAACGATAACGATAATTCAATTAAAATAATATGTCAATTGTATTTTCATATCGCCATATTTATTCGATTACAGAAAATGAATTCTATCAAACAAATGGAAATTGGGTAATATATTGTAGCGTTGTGAATAATAATATTTTGACTATCCTTATACATAGTAAAGGCTGATGTTTGTGTCGTACAACTAAGAGTTTTTTGGTTGAACCAGATTGAAAAAATGAAAATATTTATAAAATAAATCTTTCCCCCGAGTGGAGATCGAACTTACGACCGTCGCGCTACAAAGTAAATAGAACCTGTTGGATTACCTTATTATCATGAACGCTCTAAAGCTATGTTCTACAAAAAGAAGTCGAATTTGGTTAATTTGGAAAACTAATAATCGAGTAAAATATTTTGTTGGTTATATTTTTTTTTTCTCACATGTCAGTGTTTTTGTTTACATAAAATCTAAATCGTATTGTTTTAAGTAATCGCATCGTTTACGAAAACTACGGATTGTTAATAAGAAGCTTTCCTATGTACCACTTTTATGTACCAAAAAAAAGACTATCATTTTAAAAAATCGCCACATACTATGTCGATTATTTTAAAATTTCGTCGCGATTACGTCACACGAGCAATGAATTTACAAACAATGCGATTTTTTAAAGAATACAACCTTCAAACTTCAACCTACAAATAAATACAACCTTCTTAAGTATGAAAATATATTTATATACTGAACTCGATACGCGCCAAAATCAGTTTATAATTAAAACTTTTTAAAATTTCCTTTTGCGCTTAATTTTATTTTTTTCAAAGTTAGCTACTTTTAAACGAGGCTAACTCTGAACAAGTTTTTCTTACTGAATAAGACTTTCTTAAAATTTACGTGTTACGGTCGCCGCTAAATTTTTTTACAAATATAGTAACTACTTAAATTAAAGCAGATTTTTTAAACTTATTGTGAAATATACGAATAACTTATAAGAAAACTTTGCAATTATTTATTCATGTTTATTTTTAGGTTCACGCTGTATCCCGCATATAGCAGGTTAGACAGAGGGAACATAGAAACTTAGTATTAAGAATCATCTAAGTGAGAATCGAACCTGCAAACCGTCATCTGGGTCTTTAATTCACATCAATCATAAAATTGTTTAAAAAAAAATATATCTATATGTGTTCCTGGTCAAAATATTTAGCTCTCAACGATAATATCACGTCTTCGCATTCAGTAGAAAGCGGAGAACGGAATATCATAACACTACACGCTTTCTTGTATGCGGTAGATGCTTCAATTAAAAAAATAAATAAATAAATGACGGTTAATTTCCTGTTCTTAGATGGCAAAAGTTAATATTTCATTAAAAATACGCATTTATTTTTGACACAAATGAGAAATGACTTCGTAGAACTTAAGTATAATTTAGACAGTTGTCGTTACTCATGCTTAATGCTTTAGAGAAACAAAGGTCCTTCTTTTGTTTTCGGTGTCATTGGATGAACTGTATTTGGCATTATCTAATGACACAAATAATTGGAATTTAACATTGTTTGTTTTACTATTGCTTGAATTATATGTTTATTACAATTTTTTTTATAATGTGAACTGTTACTGCCACATTGCCATAAATAAGTGGTAGGCTGGTGCGCGATCGGATTCGCGAATCCCACATAACTCATTCAGGTTAAAAAAAAAGGTTAAATAAACCTCTTTTTAAACTTAAGGATAAAAAATAACGAAAGAGAACAAAATACTTTTGTAAACATGATTACTCTAAAACACTTTGCTTTTCGTTTGGGTGTCTTTTTACAGCATGCAGTTCAATTATTTATTTAATTTATAATTAATAAATTTTATTTTGTGCATTAAATTGAGCCTGCTACTAATATAATCTATTCAGCAGTATATTTTTCACTATATAACACAACTCAGTGTATACTTACTACAAATTCAAATGCTAATCTTAGACTTTTTACAAAAATCTAATAAAAGGTGGGTTCACCGTCTTATTGGTTTTTTTTTCACTTTATTTACAACAAAAGCAAAATGATTGTAGAACATCTAATTAAGTTGAAACATGACAAAAACAAAATTGAACGCCACCGTTCATCTTTGCTCTATCTAAACATCAGATGCCTATTCGTTTGCACTTGCAAATATAGGAGGAAAAAGCGCAAAAACGAGTGATGAGGGTCTCGTTCGAAATACTGTGAAAGTAGGTAATCAGCTCGTGTAGCGTCTCTTACGTCAAAGTGAATACTTCGTTTACTCGCTTTTATATTTAATGCTTGTGCATGCGTCGCAATGTGTACCTATACACAAATAAACTAGCCTCACGCTGTATCCCGCATGCTGCAGGGTAGGCAGAGGGAACCTGGTGTTAGGACACTCCGTTCCCCACGTTTTGCCGATATCTGGAAGCACAAGTGCGTTGAGTTGCTCTATGCCTCGACACCAGAGCGTCGACATGAAAATGAAAATAAATATTTTATTTCTTCCAGTAGGGATCGAACCCTCGCGCTGTATCCCGCATACTGTTCTGCGGCTGCGCCACGACGGCTTCTATACATAAAATATATTATAGATATATTTCAATAGGCAAACTTTCCATACATTTGGCTGTAACTTAGTTAATTATACGTTCATTACTTACATTAGATGTGATATGTGATTTCTCGATTAATTTCTTGCAGTCGTGCCTCCTGGATCCGCATAGGCTCAAGCCTCCTCACCGACTGCTATGTGTTATTAATATATTCTTGTAATATTTCATTCAAAACTTTTTCTAATAATGAACGCGCCTGGGCAGCTAACTTGTTGTGGTGAATAGTTATAGAATAAGGTAAAGAATTGAATCTGAGCGAAAAGCGGACAACGGAGTGTCTTAACACTAGATTATCTTTGTCTGCACTCCTATTAGAGGGCACAAAGCGGTTAAACTAAATAAAGGAATCGTCCGTTTGATTTATTTATTATTAAAATTATAATAAGTTTGTTAGATAGGTGCTTAAAAAACATATGAATATTTTCTCTTATATACACACTACGAAACAAGTTATAATTCAAAATATTCTATTATTTAAATTCACAGAAATAATCTAATTTAATAATGAACGCGAGACTGATAAGGGTCGATGGTAACTCGTAATTAGTTGAAATCGAGATTATATTTTGCCACGACAATTCCAACAAAGTTTTAATGAGAAATAGAAACCTTCGGTAATGACTGATCTATGAACCTTTTAAGAATTAAAAACGATTGTTTAAGCGAAAACGAATTCTTATTTATTTAGTTTTGAATTATTTTTTAAATGATGATGTATAGAATATTTTAAAGTTTTTACTAATTTATGTAATATATTTTATACGATTAATGATACTTATCCATAATAACTGTGTCTCAACAAATGAAAAAAAAATATCTTACTGTTACGTCATTATCCAACATAAGTATGTCATGCATGAATGTGACATTATTAGAATCGTTTAATATTACTAAGGTGGGCGGAAATTGTCTAGATTATATCTATTTACAAATTCAAATTGGACAATTAAGAGTAAATAAATTAAGAACAAAAAATCTTTTTTAGAAAAAGCTTTTATTTAAGCGCCCTAAAAAGGAGAAAATATTTTTTGTCTTTTAAATTATCTTTTAAAATATCAACTCATAACCTCATTATACACAATTTATATCTCCATAAAATCTTTAAAGGAGAATCAAAAATTGGCAAAAATATTTTTAAATATTAATTTTCAAACGCATTAATAGATTGATTAATAGACAAAATTTTCGTTAAGTCACCTTTGTATATAATAATAATAATTAAAATTATTAGAATATGAATGACAAATCTACATATTTAACATTTTTACTTATGAATTATTTAAATATTGCATTTATATTATCATATAGAATTGGAGTCATCCATGTTTTGACGACCCGAGAATTGTAATCATTTTACAGCAAATATAAGGAAGGTAGCGGCAGCAATAAGCGAGTCAAATGTAAAATAAGTATAATATAATGCTTTGTAATCTATATAATAGCAAGATCTTAGAGCAGATAGGCAGATAGGGGAGCCTAGTGTTACGACATACCACTCGTCACTTTGCGCCGAATATTCAAGGAATTGCATGAAATTATTTTCCATTTCCCTGCTTTGGTAACAAAACAGATCATGGCGTTGAGTTCTGCCACTCAACGCGAAACGTCATATTATTATGTACAGCGAGAAGCTAAATTAAATAAATGAATTTCATATAATAAATAATTCTTAACAAAAAGTAAAACAGACTTCAAACAACGAACTAAAAAGTCAAAAATAATGTTATAAACATTTAATAATGTTACTGTAAAAATAATTCATTATATATATTTTTTTTACTTATTTCTTTCATTGTTACAAGCCGATTTTTCATTCGGTTTTCCTTCATAATTAATTCCATCGAGTGGCGGTCGAACCCACAACCGTCTCGATTCAGTCGCACTCTTGTGCCCCTGTGCCACGACGGCCTTTATATTCAAAACCTCTAAAATTTGAGTAAAAATCTAACTTAATCAAAAATAATGAGCAACACACAAACATACAAACGCACGCTATATAGCACGCTTCTAATTATCCTTCGCGCTCCACCGTGCTGACGGCAGCGCGGCAGCGCGGAGCCCGACAGCGCGGCAGAGCGCGGCGGTACGTAATGAACAGTGTACAATGACAAATTAGGCGCAACGAGCTCCATCAGTCGGATTGCAGCGTAATATCGCTAATACTGCTCTAGTTTTTGACTATAAATGCTTCTTAGTCATATCAAAATTATAATACCGTACGTACCTAAATATTCTATTACCGCTAAGAATTTTTTTTTCAGCTTCACGCTATATCCCGCACACAGCAGGGTAGGCAGAGGGAACCTCGGTGTTAAGATACTAACCACTTTCTGCCGAATTCTGGAGGTATTGCGTATTGAGTGGCAGAACCGCGTGGCCGCGCTTTGCATCGACACCAGACCGAGGAAAAATGGAAATATAAACGTAAAGAAATATTTCACTTCCTCGAGTGGGAATCGAAGCCATAACCGTCGCGTTTACGGGCGGCACCCTTGTGCCACTGCGCCACGAATTTGAGAACAATAATTTAACTTTTTCAAAAATAATAATTTTACGCCAACTTATTATGTTTATTAACTATTTTTTTATATACATTTATTGATATTCTTATGGCTAATAAATTGATTTCTCAAATTAAAAGACGTGGCAAGCTCCTTTATATTAGCTCCTTTATATCGCTTTATATCTATATATCTGATTTAGAAATTTTCTAAATCGGTCATTACTCTGTCTCTGTCGGGAATAGATATTTTTGTTTTTGTAATATTAATTTCGCATATATTTCTGATGCCTATTTTGATCAATACATAATATGTATGTATACACTAAATAATCTTAAAATAACTTTGTGTAAATCACAAATTCTGCAAAATAATCGTAAATATAGAAATAATAACACTACAATAATTCAATATAAGAAAGTATTACGTATCAAAGCGTTCAAGGATATAAAAAATATATCTTATTAGAAGAAATAAAGTTTGCGTACTTGAAACTTCAACAAACACCTGCAAAGCGTTCCACTTTTATTGCTATGTGACGATTTTCGTAGATTTCCGAACCTATAACTTTTCCAATCACAATAACTTTGCTCCAACGATACAAATAAGAATAAACCGACACTATCTACAAAGAGTTTTCCTTCAACACAGGAAATGTACGTAAAATAAATACTAATCTAGTAGCTTATACATGCTTCCTATAAGTAAAAGTTACTTTTACATAAGCATATTTTACCTTCCATGGTAAACTTTATAAAGGAAAATTTCGAAAATTGAACAAATCTTTATTGACGATCTATGACCACTTAGGGGTCCTAATTATAATTCAGGGGGTCCGTACAAGAATAAAAATTATTTGGTGATCCCTAAACAACGTCAACAACCACCCAAAAGCATAAATCAATCCACCGTCTATGATTTACAATATCAAAATATTTGTACTCCACAAAAATTGTCTTACTCCGTTCGACTTGCGAGAAATATTAATAATACATTACATTAAAGGTATCTAAAGAAATCGCTTTAAAAATAATTAACTATTGTAAGTGTCAGAATATTTTTTTTTACTATTTCATGATTGTCGTTTTTTTTTAAACATTTTTTAAACATAAACGTTTTTTAAACATTGTCTTTGAAGTAGCCTTACTTAACACAAATACCAGAGATTTTAAAATTATTTTTGGATAAAATCACCAATATTTTTTTTCTTCGCTAGTTTCTGAATTTTTAAAAAAAGTATTTTTATTTGGATGTTATTTTCTAGATTTAAATAATATAATTAATTTTAAACTATTGTGTGATACGAAATGTCTATTGATTGAGCTATTTGAAGAATGAAAATAACCAATTTTCTTTAAAAATCCAATTTTTCCCAAGAAGTCACATATTCCCTAATATACTGAAAAACTCAAAATCTCTGAACATACACTCTTTGATACATTTCTTGGATTCTCTACACATAAACTACCGTCGATCAGTCGATCGTGTAAAAAATAATTTAAAAATATAAATTAAACTTAATCAAAAAATATTTCAAAAATTGTCGGCAGACGCCAAGTCTAGTAGACTTGATACAAACACCTCGACATTCGATCGATCGACATTTACTCTTCATAGTGAAGAGTCGTCGAGCACCTGGGGGGGGGCACGAGGGAACATATAAAAGGTGTCACGCATTGAGTAATTAACAACTTTTCCCTTTTGAATACAAACACGGAATACATATACCGTGCTCTCTCTTAGGGGACGGTGGATTAAAGAGAACCAGCGATAATAGTGTGTGCTTCTATGTACACTAGTAGCGACAGGAGAAACGCATGTATGAAATTCATTTAATATTTACATCAAGGGAGAAAAAAATGACCAAACGAGATTTCTTGATGAGATATTATAATCGAATCCACAATTATTGCATGGATAGATGATTATTGCTAAGTGCACTTCCAGTTCCTTATTCCGTACAATGATTTCTAATATCTACCACATATTAAAATAAAACTGAACAAGTGCGAGTACACCTCGCCCACCGAAACTTCCATACAAAAATTATAGATCTCGAGCTGTTTTTGAAATTCAAGCTTAGCTCAGCCAAAGCTCTTTCATCAAGGCTATTTTTTATTAAGGATTAAACCACAAATATATCGTTTCAGAACTAGTACTACCTGTAGATGCGAGCTGCCAAACTTTATAATTCTAAGTTAACCGGAAATTTCCATTCCCTTTTGTAGTATCGAAATACGTCTTTTTGTGATATAGACGGCTATAACTTTTTTAAGTTAATGTAGAAATATGTTTTATCCTGGAAACCATGGTAGGTCTGAGTATATGGTTTGAATTTCAATTCAATATTCTCTAGAGTTTCTAAGATAAAGGCTCTTAACAGACAGATAGATGGACAGACAGAGGGACAGACAGACAGACAACAAAGGGATCCTATAAGGTTTCCTTTTTGCCTTAGAAGTACGCAACCCTAAAAACAGGAAATATAAATAATAAATTCAGGAGGCCAATTGGGACACAAAGTGTGATTATAAATACGACTGGCTGTGGGTTCGATCACACTCGAGGGAATAAAATATTATTGATTAATAATTTCATTTCTTCGCTCTGTCACCAAAGCAAAAGCCCGGCGTTGAGTTCTGCCACTCAACATACAATACCTTGAAAAATGGCGGAAAGAGTTTGATTTAATTTTGACAAGTAGACTGACGCAACCTTTCAAGAACACCGTGATGATATTGAAAAAAAAAGTAAAAGTAATAAATATTTCATTTATTATCTATTACATTAATTCAATACCGCATAATATTACATATATTAACAACTCAGATATCATATTTTGAAATACAAACGAATAGACACCATAAAAGAACTTTTTGGCCAAATCGAATTGAAAATGCTCGCGTAACACGATAGTAAACAGTGATTCCGCACAAACCGTAAATTATTTTCCACCGGACATTGAGTCCGATTTATGAAGGGCGGCGGGAAATAAAAACCAGCTTACACGGTGTACCGGAAACCAATGGGTTAAGAATATGAACATCACATCAACTATGTAAATAACGATACAGGAAAAGCCATCGTTGTATGATACGAGTATAATAAATATATTCAATATATTGTATTCTTAGTATATGTATTTTTTTTTAAATAATAAGATGACAAACGGACTGCCCTGCTATAAAAAAAATAGATATAAGTATCTTTCTTCTATTTGTTACAGCACTAGCGATGTTAATTTAAATAATTTTCATTATCTCACAAAAACAAGGCGTTACAAGAGAAAGATTAAGAAGATTTGGGGTATTATTTATAGCACTATAAACCATTTTAAGACAAATTTGTTTTCGCTCCAATTAGGATCATGTTTGTGGACACAATTCTATATTAAAGATAATTATTTTGTCGAGGAAAATAGTATCTTAAGAATCATAGATTACGTTAAAAATATTGTAAATGAGAGAAATTTTTATAGATAAAAAAAATTACGTAGATTAAATATTAAAATAGCTACCTAGATAGATATATACTACGAGGCCAGTCGTGGCGTAGGGGCATAAAGTGTGTCTGTAAATGCCAGTAATTGTGGGTTCTATGCCAACTCGAGGAAATGAAATATTCTCCTTTAACTTTTACACAGACTTAACTTTGTAAAAATGTATATGCCAGAAAGGGATATGTATGTGAGTATTAAAAAAGTTAACCGTCTTAGGTTCAAATCTGACACAGAAGATATTTATATAAATAATAAAGGCTTTTCCTTGCACTACATATAAAAAATGTGACTGAGACCTTGACTCAATTTCGTCACCGAGCTTCCGAGAGAATATACAGAGCATAATGAGCAAGAGTTTTAGGTTTTCTCTTCTTTCTCTGCGAAACCTTCTGATATACAACAGAATTTTTCAGCTTCAGTCCCAAAAGATTACACAAGAATAGCACTGTTTCAGTAAAAAGGCATAGAATGATAAAAATACTCCGTACACAGGTCTTCGTACAATGAAATTTTAAGAACATTTTTTTCTAAAAAAAAACAATCCTGCTTTCGTTGTAGAATAAAAAGTGACAGTGAACAAAGGAACTTATCTTTATATATCTTTATTGTATTATATTATATAAATTAAATAGCCCTAAGAGAATATTGAAACAAGTATTATAATTTTGAATCTTGAAAATATACAATAATCATAGTATTATTATTTGACGAAATGGCCTGTTAATGTCCACTAGAATTTGCTCTGCCTACCTTATGTCCAGTATATCTATATATTATTTACTTTATAAGAAATTGCATATTATAGTCGTTATTTAATTCTAGGACGAAAGTATCTTAATGGAGAACGGAGGGTCTTAAAACCACTAAATTGACCCAAAACCGCGTCTCGTTGACAGTCGCACGCTTGTTCTCTTGCACCGACCGACGGCTTGACGGCTCAATCGATATCCTAATAATCCTTAATCCAACAAAAATCAAAATGTTAACTTAACATATTAAAATATATTTTATTTTACTTTTTGTATAAAGTCGTCTATAATCTTTCGCCCCCATGGGAACCTCCTATCCAAACACTGTAAATACAAACGTAAACCGTCTGCCTCAAATTGTTAAAACTATTTTCTACAGTAGAGTATTTCGAAATCCGTAAAGTAAATAATTTTGTACTCAGTCTACATACGGATGTATATGTATAATGATGTAACTAATCTGGTACATTAAGCTCATGCATACAAAAATATCAATAAACTAACTATAAATATATAATAAAAATAAAAAATCAATAAAGTCGTTAAAGTATATTTTATAAGGCATGTTATTAATTTCATATATACTATGTTTGTGTTTAATTCATAAGTAGATTTAAATAAGTCATGGGTATATCTGATGTGCGTGTTGGGTAGGGGAACTTAACGCCCTAATACCAAAGCGTAGAAATGAAAATATATTAAAAAAATAATTCAATACCCTATGTGGGAATCGATCCCATAACCGTCGCGTTTCCTCTGCTCCACAAAGTCCTCATCTATATAAACTAGTATACTATATTTATTTAAACACTAACATATCCCTTTGTAAACAAATAATGGGCCACTTCCCCAGGGGGTATTACAACAAAAGGGTAGACAGAAACCCATCGGTCATCTGTCTCACACATTCTATTTGAATTGTAATGAAAAATGCGCCAACTTTAACACCTTGGGTGTTATTGTAATATTTATTTATATTTTTTACGAAACGCCTACAATTTATTACATTATATCAGAATTTTCACCGAAATAAAAATAAAATTGAAAATCACTTAATAACGTATGAACAAAATATTTCAAAAGCACTATAGAATATAAATAAAGTCAAAGTTATATTTTCTGAAAGTTTTTAATTAATTCGTCCTCTTACTATGGTTTTATAGGTTTGTCTGTTTAAATTTGAAATAAGGGAGTAAAAATAAGTTTTATTACTTTTTTTATTTGTGGTCACTAAAAATATGAAAATTTATTTCAGTAGTTTGACTTTATTGCGTGCTAAATCTTTCGTAGATATTTTTTTATCAACTTTACGCGATTCTCACTTCCACCCTACCACGTACGGTATGCGCTCGAAGTAGACGAGTCCTGGGACTAGACCTTAATGTTAAGACACTCCGTTCTCTCTCTCGTCGTTAATATTATACATAATTGTAATAATAAAAGGCCGTCGTGGCGCAGTGGTCAAAAGTGCCGCCCGTAAACGTGACGGTTGTGGGTTCGATCTCTACTCGAAGAAGTGAAAAATTTCTTTACTTTTATATTTCCATTTTTCTTCGCTCTGGTATCGAATCATAGCGTGGTGTTGAATTCTGCCACTTAACACGCAATGCCTCCAGAATTCGACAGAAAATGGGGAACAGAAAGTCTAAACACCGAGGTTCCCTCTGCCTACCCTGCTATATGCGGGATACAGCGTGATTCTATAATTCTATGATTGTACAAAAGTACGTTCAACCAGTTGTTCTATATTTGTATGATCTGTAATCGTCTCACCAAGGTTAAAACAAACATTTTCCTTTAGTATAATATAATTAAAAATCATAACAAAATTAAATCCATGAGTAGAACCATAAAAAGTTAATATATACATTCACATTACAGTTGACATGTGCGTGACTAAGTTAGTTTATAACTAGCAACCCGCTCGCGGCTATGCCCGCTTGAATTATACAACTATTTACTTACTAATCTGAATCACTTTCATGATCTAATAACATTATTACTTTAAATATTTTTATAGCAATACATTTGAAACTAAAGTTTAAGCCGATTTACTGTACCAAAGTTACTTTACTACAATTTAGTTGAACAAAATACTTTATTCTTTTAATATTCATTTTAATTTTAGATCTGGTTCAAATCCAACAAGCACTAAATTACTAAGATAAGATCATGAAATGTAAATTTTCAGCTACAATTTTATTGTATGTATAGATATAGATAAATGTTTTTTTGATATAAATTAGCACTTATTGCTAAATCACCATATGAATTTTTGTTTTAATTTTAAGATAACTACACTAGCTGAAGCGAATTCCTCTAAGTCTTTGGCGATCAAACGGCATTTATACTACTTCAAATTCTAGATGAGATTATATAGTAAATAAAATCTTCTCTCAGTCCGCTTAGAACATTTTCATTTTATATTTCTCATTGGGAATGGGTATTTTTATTTTGGATAAGCTGTTCACAATATATTTAAAGTGAAGTGGT
Organism: Heliconius aoede; assembly: GCA_037355905.1. Taxonomy (NCBI): domain Eukaryota; kingdom Metazoa; phylum Arthropoda; class Insecta; order Lepidoptera; family Nymphalidae; genus Heliconius; species Heliconius aoede. The sequence goes on along the minus strand of JBAIZZ010000052.1, from coordinate 211,445 downwards.
TTTACCTGATTTTGTGTAGCATCATGTTTAACTAGAAGATAGGTTATTTTATATTGTAATGCTATTGAAATTTGGGTCGTGGATTCGATTCTTATCGATATCATTTTGTTTTCCAAATTCCCGTTATGGCAAAAAAGATAGCGTTGAGCACCACCACTCTAGACACTACATTCTTCGATATCCACTCCGTTTTCCAATAGGCTATCTATACAAATTATGATATGTACAAAAAAAAGTTATTACATTTCTACCTTTTTATTCAGAAAAACAAATCGTTGCAATGAACAAGCCACGCCCTGTTGAAATTTAGAAAACTTTAAGGTTTAACCCTCGTAGCTCCCTTACGATAAGAGTTAGAAAAAAATTGTGTGTCGCTACTTACGATATAAAATACAAATAGTTAAAACAATCCACTAAAAGCCAACACAGGTTTCTCACCCACACACCCACACCAGACGTCTATCAGGCCAGACTAGTAGATGCTTTGTAAGTCTTGTTAGATAAATATAACAATAAATATGCTGATATAGTTAGTAATGAATGTAAATTTATAAATATTAATTATTCTAGTATATAGCCTTAGATCTGTATTTCGAAGATTAGTTCCTAGTATATGAGAGTCAAATTGAAATCAATGTCTCCAGAATTCGGCAGAAAGTGGGGAACGCGAGTGTCTTAACACTAGGTTCCCTCTGCCTACCCTGCTGTGTGCGTGATGCAGCGTGAAGCTCATTTAATTTATACTATTTATATTGTTTATTGATTATAATTTGTAATATATTTTAAAAAATACATCTATCTAATCTATCTAAATGCATTTCTATTTGTTTCAACATCTCCGACAGCACTTGTGAATATTTTAAACGTTTGAAATATATTTGTATGCATTGTTGGAAATTGGTCGCTTTTCCTCTTGGAAATTGAAAACGACACGAACAAATGAATTAAACAGTGACAACACTGCAAAGTTTTTGTGGGTTGTGTGTTTATATTCATGAATGTAGAGTTGAAAATGTAACGAAGTGCTACAACAGCTGTATTGTATATTTATATATTTCTGTACAAATACATTTTATATGACATATAGTTAATATATGTGATAGTAGGCAGCGTTTTATATGATCAAACGGAAGGAAAGTAGATATAAACAGCAAGAGAGAACCTAGGGTATAAGACAATTAATAGAGACGCGAAATACAAAACCTCTTTTTGTTTGAACGAAGTGAGAAGGCGAAAATTATAATATAAATATTAATTATTAATTATTTCTTAAAATATAATAATAAATGAGAATGGAAACGATATAATAGTCCGAACAATCAGATATGGATGTCAGAATACCTTATGTATTTCTTTTTAATATTAAGAAATAAATAATAATAAATTGTAAATGTATACTTATATTTTTTTCTTACTAATTATTTTTACTTGTTTAATAAAGTAATATTATGAATAAATCAATCTCGTTTAGTTAATGTCATAGAAATAAGATTCCGAGCTCTATACACAATTAGTTCTAGCGGATTATTCAGTTGGCTTAATAAAAGGCTTAAGAACGGAAACTCTATTTCCTGTCCTATATCATATAATATAAAAAAAATATAGTTTTCTATAGAAAAGAATCGTTGCGGTGCGGGTGGTAGTGTTCAAACAGTGCCGCATTCTTAATACGATGGTCGTAGGTTCGACTCTTCGATTTAGATTTAACGAACGATGGTATTATATAATATTTGTTTTATTTCACATTTTTATTTATTAGCTTTGTTATTAGTATTAATCGTATTATTTTTTTGAGAATATTTATAAGGAGAGGTGAGGATTCCAGCTCGTTTAATCAACTTTATAAGTTAATAAACAAGTTAAACTCAATAAGTTAAAACAACTTAATAAACAAGTTTTATCAATATTATTAATTCCTTCACATTTAATACGTATCTATGTAGGTATGTGAAATATCTGTATGAAATGCTATACATTATAGCACCTTTAATTGTCTGTAAATTTGGAACCGGTTACAAGCACTGGCCGCGACACAGTATTACTGCAGTTGTTATCGGTTATAACATGTAACATGTTTTTTCACAAATGTTTTTCTATATTATTTTGTAGAACAATAAAAAAAAATACAAATAAACAAATATTATAATTATTTTAAATATTTCAACATTCATAAATTTATAATACAGTCAGTCAATCAGTTTAGATATCTAATTTTTGTTTGGATCGTGTTCACAAATGAACTCAGTATTCGTTCTAATTCAGTTGAATACTGAATGTGGAATAAACTTTTCATGATACAATTGACATTAAAAATACCACAACAGGTAGATTCGCTTAGCAAGTTGTACATCGGCTCGGGTTTTACCTACATTTAGTAACGTCAAAGCCGACGATTTATTTTCGTTGCGGTCAATTTACAGTAATTTATCAATAAATTTTGAGCTCAATTTTATTCGTTGCAAAGAATCAGCTTAACACTAATTATTTATTTATTTTAATGACGCGAATGTTTGCGATATATATAATAAAATTCCAATCCATCCAGTTCCATAACGCCAATCGTGGCGCAGAGGTACAATTTTTTGACTGTAAACTGTAAAACTCGAACTCGAAGTAATGATATTTTTATTTAAATTTTCTTTTTAATTTCTTTCTTGTGGTTTCGAAGCAAAGCGCGGCGCTCAGTTCTGCCTCTCAACATGAAATGCGTCAAAAAAGCCGATTATCGGGAATCGGGGAGTGTCTTAATACTAGTTCCCTGTGTCTACCCTGCTGTATGCGGGATACAGCGTGAAGCAGATTTATTTATTTATTTATTAAAATACGAAATCTTAGCTCGTCGCAAAATGGTAAGCGTCAAGCACTGTCATATTCGTATGCATTTATGAATATACAAACAAAAAGCGCAAAACCAAGTGATGAGGGTCTCTTGGAAAATACCATGGAAATCAGTTGATATTTCTTTAAACTTATACTACTTTAAGCATTCGATTCGAAAAATATTTTATACTATACTTATCTATAGTCAACGATTTGAATAAAGGATGGTGGACTATTATTCGGATAATAATAGGACAAGGAGAGCAGAAGCCATTCAAACGGGTACACACAACCGGCATAGCAGTGACAAATCATCGTGTTCCTCGCCGGACACGCTCCTCAAACAATCGCACTAACGATGCTGTAATGCACTTTGGAGTATAGCGATTATTATCACGAATACACCGCCATTTGGTACAAGCTCGCTATTTATCAAGACCAGGCTCGAGTTACTTCACGTGAAGATAATAGAAGTACTGGTAAATGTACTAAGTAAATTTATCAATAACTAAGGAATTGCAGTAGGTACAAATACAGGAAAGAATTTTATAATTTTTTTTTTATTTAAACAGTTTGTAGAAGACAAACTTATAATTGTTGTTTTTTTTCTCCCGTACAAAATAAGTGAATGCATATGCACTCAGTTTGTATGGACGTTTGCCTGTAAACTTAAGTCTATTAATTTTAGAAGTTGTACTTAACGTTAACATGTTTATCCTAGAATTGATACGGAACCTTGGTTGGGCGGGTTCAACTCGCACATGACTGTTTTATTTTTTATTATCAAGCCTTATTTCAAATTGAATTTATCTCAGAATTGTATATTGTACAATTAAAAAAATCACTAAAACGAATCTGTAAATATCTAAACTATATACAGAGAAAAAAAATATACAGACAAAAAAAAGATCATAAATTTAGATTGTTTGCCACCGAATATAAAATACTACAACGGCCTAGGTAATATTTTTGGCAAACAGTTCTACTAAAGTTATGGTGCTGTATCTAAAAATGTGCTTTTTTCTTTTTTTTACAATAGTAAAATATCATTTAATAACTAGTTAAACTTTAAAATATTGGTTTGTATTAGTTAATTGACTAAAAAAAGGAAAATTCTATGAGAAAATAAACAGGTAACTCTTTTATTATTAAAAAAAAAATAAGCGCAAAAGCTCACCGCTATGAATTTACTTCCTATTTTATTACTTTAGGTGTTTTTTACGTTCGAGTAACTTTACAATGTCAACCAACTTTACAGTTCATTGGTTTTTTGTCCTTTGAAAAATCTTCTACATTTACTTCTCTTAATAATTTTATCACGTTTTCATTAGATCGACTTGGAACTATATAAAAAAAAAAGAATTGACCCACTTTTAACTATTTGTATTATCATAAAAACTGATAGTTATACTTATATAAATAGTTAAGTTTAGTTAAGGCTTATGTACAATATAATAATATGGTATAATTGAACGCTAATAGGGCCAAATTAATATGATGATGGAAGATCCCATTTGACGACCGTAGAATGCCCATTAGAGATGCTCTTGAATTTGGGTTTTTTTATTTCTCCCTAGGACTTCTAAATCTAAACGTGGTTAGTTTTTTATACTTATATTAGTTCAGATTCATACTTCAAAGGTGTTTTCGATTACTTTACACTCGTTGGTCAGTTACATCTATCGGTGCACCGGTTTAAAGTGAACAACGTTACACAAAGGTTTTTAATCTCTGATTTGCGCATCCACCCAGCTCCACCCAGCTCCACCCAGCTCCACCCAGCTGCCAGCTGCGATGGAACAATAAAAAGCAATTTACTTTTCCCAGAACACTTTTTTCATTAGCAAACATGAATGACGTGTAAAACAACGCGTTCCCACTGACGAGGGTCTCCGTAAATAACCGAAGGGAAGTAATTATCCCGATGTATGTATGCGTAAATTGCAAATGAATGTCATTAAATAGATATTCATTAATTGATATGTATGGTCTTCAACGCCCTTTGTTTTTTTTTCCCTTAGGGCCAAATTAATATAGATTCACAATGGATGCTTGCGCATTTTGAGGTTTGGATTTTTTTAAAATTACTTTTCTGTTTTTTCATATTGTTATACAATATTCCTAGTACGTAGATGATCAAACGTCGGCTTTAAAAAATGTTTATCATTTAGCCTTTAGTATATTTAGAAAAATAGGAAACTCATTATTTTACAGTCTTATTAGTAATAATGTAGTATAAATAATTTTAATTAAATAGGGGTACAAATGTTTGACTGTAAGCGCGACTGGTTGTGGGTTCGATCCCCATACGACGAAATTAAATATTGATTTACATTTATATTTTCATTTCTTCACTCTGGTGTCGAGGTAAATTTTAAAAAATTGTATTAAAAATAAAATTATATCTATATGATTTGATTATTTTTTTGTATAATTCTGTATTCCACATCAAATATGTAAGTAATATAAAACTAATAAGGAAGTAGACAAAGCTAAGTTGATTTAGGCCAGTCGTGGCGCAGGGGCACAAAGTATGACTGTAAAACCGACTGGTTGTGGGTTCGATCCCCACTCGAGGAGATATATATTAATTTAAAAGATAAATATTAATTTAAATTTATATTACCATTTCATCGCTGTGGTGTCGAAGCAAATCGCGGCGCTGAGTTCTGCCACTCAACACGTTATACCTCCAGAATTCGACTTATTCGATTCGATTTATTTTATATATAAAATTCAACATGCTTTTTTAAAAATATAATAACATTTCTAGTTAGTAATATAAATAATACATTAAAAACTAAATTAGTCACGTTCAACTTACAAGTGGTATCCAAGTGAATCCATTCGTAAATACAATTTCTACGAAACGCTTTGCCGACAAAAACAGGACAAAACAAGAGCTTTAGTTAATGCGCATCATATTTCACTCGGCTGCGGGATTTCCGAGTCGTCCTCATAAAACGACATTACATTTCCCGGTACATCTACTCTACAAAACGAATGATGTTAATGAACGGAATTCAAGTTATGTGTATAACAAAGTAGTATGTGTCTTCTTTTTTTTTCAGCTTCACGCTGTATCCCGCACACAGCAGGGTGAGCAGAGGGAACCTCGGTGTTAAGACACTCCGTTCCCTCAGTTTACCACACAGTAAGTGTGATGGGTAAATATTTACCCATAAAAGACTACAAAAAGGTTATCTTAGTGCTATTAGACTAGATTAATTTTGGAGGCATTTCATGGTGACTGGAAACTTGGCCTTATTACCAGAACTAGAAAATGTGAAAATTTCCTCAAGTGGGAATCCAACGCACATCCTGAGAGGCTTATAGACACACGTTTATGCCTTTATGCCACGACTGGCCTCAATTATTATGGAATTAAAAAAATTAAATCTTTGAAACACGAAAGAGTTGTTAATATTACATTTAAATAAATAAGTTTAAAAAAAACTATGACTACTCATCCATACCTATATAATATATTATTTGTTTTGTCGTGAGTTGAACAATTATGACTGATGTATAGTCCTATAAAGCCATGATATATATGTGAAGAATAGGTTCTATATTATTAGTGTCACGCACAGAATGTAGTGCCTATTGTCGGACGCTTTGTTCGATATCCTCATAGGAGTGAATTCAAATCGATAAATCTGAATGGAAATTCAATTACGTATAATAAATACTTCATATACTCGTAAGTTACATTAGTTAAAAAAATATATATATTCAGTATCTAAGTAATGTCATTTTGACAGTTGCATGGTAACATAAAAAATAGGTAGAGTCTAGTGACAGACTTGACTCTTTGTTTCCATTTTTAAATTGTATTTCACAAAACCTTTCGTTGTTGCCATCGTTACATTGTCGATCAGCCTTTTGACATAAGTACCGCTATAGTAGGAGCAGCACGCAGCAGCTTGACCTTTACAACGGTGACAATTACTTTTAAATTATTTTCAACAAATAAAGAAATAGAAAATTAAGACTTTTTATGCCAGTGCTAGTAAATATGAAACATTGAAGTTGCATACATACATACATACTTACATTTCATATAATTATAAATATTATATTGAATTACATTGCCTTGTTTTTTGAGTACCCTAAAAAACGAAAAAAAAAATGTGTGTTTTATATAACAAATGTAAATGCGACTCGTTGTGGGTTCGATCACCACTCGAGGAAATGAACTTTTTTTTTAGCTTCAACTGTATAACGCACACAGCAGGGCAGAGGCAGAGGAAACTTAGCGTTAAGACACTCCGTTGGCCAATTTCATATATATAAAATTTTTTTTTGGCAAATTTTTGACTAATTTCATATATATCATTCTCAGGATATTCAATATGATAATCTCAAAACCTCAAATCCTCATCTACGTAACTGCAGCAAAGGACTTTATTTTATTTGAAATTATAATATGCAACCAGATACAGAGCTGCCGGAAAGATTAATCAAAGTGCAGTGAAGCTTACACTAGCATACTATACTATAGATAGATATTACAGGTGTGAGCCACTGAATTCGCTGATCTTTTCTCATACTATACGTAGGAGTGTACTTACTCTATTAGACAACAGATACCAATAATAGAGTTATTAAACAAGAGATTACGTATTTTATCAAAGCCGGTCGGATTAAAATTTCTAAACGAGACTTATTATAAATAAATATAACGTTATGTTCTTTTTAAAATGTTACTCAAAAAACTAAGCGTTATTTGTCACGTATAGATTGTATATAATCAATTAATTCAAGCAGTGAAAAGTTCTTCACTGCGACATTTTCACACTTCACTGAGAAAAAATAATATTTATTTTAATTTTATAAAAATTCTAATTGATTGTTCAAATTCTATTTTTTTACTTATAATTAATCGTTTTACATTGTAAATTCTTTATCCTTTCGACCTCAAATTCGTACTATTTCGCTTGAAATTCGTTTTTCTTGAAAACAAAAAATTACCTTTGCTATAATAATGTTGTTTAAGTATTTGTTCCTGCATTAAGAAGATAAAATGAAATATTAAGAATTATACTGATAAAAATGAATGTAGGGTAGTAAAAGTATTAATTTGAAGTGTCAGATTGTGAACTATATAGATATTTTCAAATTGAATTTCAAGTTTATTGTATATTATTATACAAAAACACATACAATTATTTATACCCAATGTCTAGTAAGAAAGGGTCTTTATTTTATAATATAATAAAATTTAAAAGAACTTTTGACACCCTATGGATTAAGGTTGAACACATAAAATTGAAAAGCATCCGAGAAATGAAAATAAATTCTCTCTCTCCCAGAGATTAACCCACACGCTCGTACTTGACGACGCGCTTTTAAGAGATTTTTGTGAAAACAATCGGATTTAACAAACTTTGCTGGAAAGATCTTTTGCTCGCGTTATTATACATTTAATCTTGTATTTTTAAGAATTTTTACATAAATGCTTACAATTCTTGTTAGTATAAATTAATATACGAAGTATTTTCAGTTTTTTTTCTTTTTCGCGAGCGAAACGGATGGGTTGGCAAGTGAAATCAACACGGGTTGAGGTGATTCATTTATATTTTTAAATAAAGGCTTTATTTAGTTTCACTCTCTAATCAAATCTTGCAACCTAAATTGACCCCCCTCCCTGATGTCCGTTTAAACTGAAATAAAAACTTTTAGAAAAAAAGAACTTTCAAAAAACAAGTATTTATTAAAAGAAAAAGGTAATTTGTACTAAAAAAATAATATTTTATGAGATTGCAAAAATTTTTTATATAAAATTAATTATTATTATTATTTAAGTATGATGATATTACATTTTTACTTGTTTAAAAGAATAATTGAAATTCTACGCGTCAAGGGTATTCAACTTTTCACCACATTTAGACGCAGTTAAATATAACTTCAAAAAATCCAGCATTTTTATTTCGCTCATCTGAATTCAACGGTCGATCATGAATAAATTAGTTGATAAGAGGTAAGTAACGATTTTACTGTTCATTTTTTAAGAGACAAAAAAAAAATATTTATGTTTGTGCTTTATAATAAATAAAATAAAGATTCATTTAATTTTTTATTTTCTATGTTTGTGTCTAAATTTTTTCTTGTATGTTATTTAATCTTGACACTGTACCCAGCATGTAGTATTAAGATACTCAGTTCGCCACTTTCTGCAGAATTCTGGAGGCATTGAGAGCTGAGTGGCGGAACTCAACGCCGCGTTTTGCTTCAACATCAGAATGAAAAAATAAAAATATAAATGATTCCCTTTTCTTGAGTGGGAATCGAACTCATAACCCATCACGCTTATAGTCACATTTAATCAGGGTACAAACAAGTGGATGAAAAAATAAATAAGACGCAACTTTACATCAGTGAATAAGTCAGAAATGCTTGCATTTCGCTTCATAATTAGAAGAAAAATGTATTTTTTTAGCCTCATGTATATTTTTTGTGGACGCCGGAGAGCTGCGCTTGGATTTATATACCGCAGTGCGACTCATAAATTTGAGTGAACGTCCACCGCTAGTTGTTCTGAGTCCCCTGCACAACTATTTATGATGAACTGTGTAAGATCTCAATGAAATTAAATGTAATTCAACTTAAATTATAATCAAGTACCAAATAACGGTGCCAAGTAAATGTTTTTGTTTACCTTCTTACTCCATTTACTTTCATTGCCTAGTTAAATTATTTGTATTTTTTGCAAACCCACTCTTCTAGGATTATTTTCTTTTCGTCATTTCTTGTAAATTGTCTTTAAAACCGAATCGTCCTTTTCCAAAACTAAGTCAACGAATACTCGCAATTTTCTTATATTTACAGAAAATGGGTCCTCTCCTATTAACACAATTAAAGATATACGATAATAAGTAGGGTTGTATATATAATGTTAACATATTCAAATTAACTTCATTGTAACGTCTTGAAATTTCCTCATTTCTTGATATCAAACAGAACGTGTGCTTCTAATTTTGCGCTAATTAAACTCCACCAGAGGTGGAACAAGAGGGAGTGCTTTAAAATATTACTTGTAATATATTCGTAATTGTAGACAATTTCGTCGTAGAGCGGTGACACAATAAATAATAAATTGCTTGAATATTTTCGCTGTCTTGCCCAAACTTTATAATTATATTCTTTACTATTATATAATTTCTTAAAAAATCTTCTTAGAAGGTGATTCTGTACATTTTAAAATATTTATTCGAGTGTATTGTAATTTTTTTTTTGTTAACTTTTTTTTTCAGCTTCACGCTATATCCCGCATACAGCAGGGTAGGCAGGGGGAGCCTCGGTGTTAAGACACTCCGTTCCCTACTTTGGAAGTGAAATATTTCTTTACGTTTCTATTTCTATTTTTCTTCGCTCTGGTGTAGATGCAAAGCACGGCGTTGAGTTCTGCCACTCAACACGCAATGCCACCAGAATTCGACGGAAAATGGGGAATGAAGTATTCCCTCTGCATACCCTGCTGTGACTGAGATATACCGTGAAGCTGATTTAATTTTTATTTTTTTAATATTGTTGACAAGTTATAAGCATAGAACCTAGGAATATTCACTTGAATACATTAAAGTTTGACTTACTATTAAATAATTGTCTAAATAGTGATGCTCTAATTAACGTCTAGACTGTGGCTTGCATACAAAAAACTGTATAAAATTTATTAGAACGACCTACTCGTAACAAAATATCAACGAATTTCGATGTAAAAGCGTTTTAATTTCATTTATGTGTTCACTCGTGATTATTATATTATTTTTTACTAAAGTATATCTAATACTAAGTCTTTTGGTAATGTATTTTAACAACATATAATGTAAAATAATAGATAATTATCAGTATTGAGGCCAGTCGTGTCACTGGGGCATACGCATGTGAGTGTAAATGTGACAGGTTGTGAGTTCGATTCCGGAATGATGATGAAATATTTAATAATTTCATTTTTTCGCTCTGGTGTTGAGGTAAAGTACGGCGTTAAGTTCTGTCACTTAATACGCAAAGCCTCCAGAATTTGGTGGAAAGTGCGTGACCGTCTTAATCGACCAGGAGTTGCCTAATACCAGTCTCCCTCTGCACACCTTGCTACATTCTGCAGCTCAATCTGTCAGTATTTAACAATATAATTTAAAATTTTATATAAATTAATAAATTTAAAAATTTAAATAAATATTTAAATCATTTTCATAGTTAAATGTACACATTAATTTCCACTACACACACTAATCTTATATTTTGTCAAATACTATAGAGGTATATCAAAGTAAAAATGAGTAAAAAAATTATATTTACAAATATATTTCTTCAAAAATCTATTAAAATTATTTGAATATTTACCTAAGTAATGGAACCGTCACGATAGATATTGACTTTGATTATTAACATATTACACATATAACTACAACTACAGTTATAATATTGACTAGACATTAACTCGTATATTAAACTAACGAAGACGAACAGCTCCAAGTTATCTCCAATTTAATTGAACATCTATATACTTCCAATTGCTACGTGATAATATCACCACGTATTGGATTCGGGCCAAGTCACATTACTTATCCCTACAAATTCCCAGTTAAGTATAACTTAGTTGGTTGGACGACGCTTGAAGCTTAATTACCCTTACGTAAAGGTCCTGAATAATGAGTTTGTACTCATATGCGAGAGGCATAAATCCTTTCACAGAGGACTATTTGATGCTGTTTTAAATAATTTATTAGTATATACTTGAAGTGTTGATGTATAATTAATGAGAGGAACTATATACTTAATTTCCTTATATACATAATATTTGGTATTAAAACATGAATTAATAATAGCAATATGTCTTTTTCACGTTTAATATAACGCAGAAACTCTTACTCTTCTAACCTTAGATGAAATATTTCATTATCTGTGTATAGCAGAAGCAGAAACAAACATCCTGCTCGGTTAAACTCGCCATGAAGCAAACATTGGCATATGTGCATGCATATATATATATGTGTTAGAAATGCAATTCCTTCATGCCTATAGACCTGCACCTTTCCCGTGCTATCTATGTGCCTACCAGGTGTCTTTCTCTTTGTCTGGAATAGTCTCCAGAACAGTTGAGCTTATTTTTGGATAGGACTTACAGTGAAAGTTAGAGATATGGACCAACATAAATGTTTTTTTTTTCCTGAAAATTCCGCGAATTAAGATTGGATAGGTAACTAAAATAATTAACCCCTTTTCCCTAAATACGATTAAGTAATATTAAATAAACAATCGTATAGCTCAAGCGGGCGAAGCCCCGCGTGGGCCATTGATACTATTATAATAAAACTCAGCAACTTCTTAAATAAATTAAAAAATCCTACCAATTTATGTAGATGATCTAAATTATTATTTTTTATATTAGATAATATTCACAAAATTTTATATTGCTTAACTCATAAATATAGTAAATGAATGTTAAAAACTCTAGCAGCACTCGTGCTTTTATGATACTTATAAAAACAGATTAGGTTCTTACCTTGGGACTAAATTTGATAATTTCTTGACAATAGAATACATGTCTGTACATAACTTTCTCAATTTCCGATATTGAACCGTGTGGACTATATGAGCTACTTCAAAGGACATATTAATGGGTTTATGGAACGCCTGCCCTTTGGTGCGATGGCAAATTAGTTGACGAAGTCTTCATTCATTACAGCGAAGTTACGGTCTAACTATCGGAGTTGAGTAACGCAACTTTGCCTAGTTTGTTGTAATTAAGAATCATGTCAGACTGACATTGAGAAGTCCAATTAATGTATCAATTAATTTTAAACAGATAAATTATATTTAATTATTTAATATTTGTAACTATTTATGTGCATATAGTTTTTTTACACGATGTACACTAAACGTTCATAAATTCTAGACAAGATAATAGACTCTAAATATTTGTTTATAACAACAAAATGAAACATTGTTTCTAGAGAAGCTTAAAAGAATTTATTAATATTAATGACTATTTACGTTGCCACGGTAAGCTAAGATTTAATGTAATTATGTTTTAAAATATGAAAGACGCTATCGTTGGAAACGGGAATAACAAATTAGTAACCAGAAATCTAGATAATCTATTTAAGAAAGTAGAACGTACTACGAGCGTACAATGGCAACGTTTTCACAAACTTCCAGATAGTAATAAATCAAACACTGAAAATGATTCATGAGACCTCATTTAATTAATATATTTCGTTCGTTAACAAAGTAAATTTATATTATTCAGAAATGTCTACATTTAATATGATGTTTTTTTTATTTCATCAGTATGGAAAACTTGTGTCTTTGTAATATCTAGTATTCGTAGTGTTTTTGTGTCTGAATCTAGTGTCAGCAAAATTAATTACCTACTTTCTACCAATTTTTTAGATATATGAAAATTAAATTTGACGTTCTTATTCTATGAATTGTTCCTTTTTAACCGACTTCTGTAAAAGGAGTTACCAATTCCATTGTTTTTTTTTTATTTTTTGATACCTTAGAACTTTCGACTGTGTGAACCGATTTGGATTATACATTTTTTATTTGAATGACAATAATATCCATGCGAAAATTTTAATTTCGATTATTATTTTTTTATTGGAAAAGATGCAACTGCAAGGGTAGCTTGGTGAAAGTTTGGTTAGATTTTGATTATGGAATCCGATTGAAATTGAAAGAAATCGGTATTTTTTATTAAAAATTAAAAAATATTTCTTCTCTTGTATATAAATGCAATATAGTTTTCCAATATTATTATTTAATATATTGCAGGTACATCTATACTATAGAAGAGATCTACTGTTAAAATTGAACGTTTATTTTACGATCTATTGTATTAGCGACATATTGCAACGTGGTATCTGCCTAGTTGGCAGTGAAATAAATTTTGCTGCCGTGTGTGGTGAAGACAAATTACATTCATATAGTTGACGAACGAACGTCGCGTCGTTCGAAATCTTTTTTCACCGTGTCTACGTAAAGCTATTTTATATAAGCTATTCATATTTGAATAACGTTATTGTTATCAATTTAAGGCAGGTAATATTTTTAAACTTCCATTTACTCGTTGTATATACTTATGTACAAAATTTTATAGGATATAAAATATATATTAAATATATATATTAAAGTTCGCCTGGGCTGATTTAAACCCTAGATTCATATCATATATTATTATAAACCCTAGATTCATATCATATATTCAAAATATTTAAAATTCTAAGGTCATCAGAAGGTAATCATAGCACAGAATATTTTTTTTATCTTTTATGGTTTAAGTCTGGGCTCAAATCTCGATTTCATTGTCAACAGCAAATTTACATCATGTTGTAAAATTTTTCCCGACTGCTAAGATAGATGTATTATTGAATGTATGTATGGATGTATGTATGGATGTATGTATGTATGTATGTAGTATTCTTTATTATCTCACATCTCCAGCATCACTGAAAGTATTTACATAATTTTATCTCTTAAGGATCAAACAGTAGTCTACATAAAATATGGCATACAGCATATATATAGGCGAATAGCTGTAGAAAATAAATATGCTTGAAATCAGTCCAGTAGTTTTTGCATGGGAAGTAAACAATAGACAGATAGATAAAGCTCCCAACTTCCAGGTTCGGTTTCTTTTAAATATAGTATAATATTGTTATATAATTTAGACTTCAAAAAAGATTTGTCTAACTGACATCTAAAGAAATTGCTACGAAACTTTTACAGTATTATATCTGTAATATAGAAATGTGTTGTTATATCTTAAAAAAAAATAAAAAAATGACATTTTTTGTTTTCATACAGTATAAATATAAAATGTAACTTTCTTTTTCTTTAAAGACGATCAAAAGGGAAGAAACACAAAACTGTTAAGTGCAGAACGCGCTGGTATCTCTGGGAAAATCCGGTAAGGAAAAATGCTTCAAACAAATATGAATAAACTAGATTTGCTGAAATACGACAGTAAAAGCAGGACAACTGATATATTGCACGCATTTCCTTATACAAATTCAGAGTAATCAAATTTATAGCAGATCTGTAGCTTCTTTATACATATAAATAGAATTGAAGTTTCTGTCTGTGATTTCAAAACAACCGTCTTTTTTTAAGTGTTTAAAGTTATTTACACGATACATAAACAAACTCAAGCAAATAAAAAAATGTCTATCTGTGTGTCGTTCTCTTTATCAGGGCTAATTTTCGAAGCTGCACTTATTTTTACAAGACTTTCACTGACTGATACAGGAGATCGTGGATCACCGTATCTTGCAATTACTGCGTGATAGTGATTTATGCGCTTACTATACGCGCTTATCTAGACATATATCTATTAACAGCAATAGGCCAACAAACATGCAAACATAAACTAAAAGATTTTCGTTAAGAAATTTTTTATAGTAGAAATTTCTTAACGAAAAATCTACATATAAATTTGTAAAAAAATAATAAATATTTTTTACATATTATAATGTAAGTATACATGCTATCTACAATGACGTGCGTGCCAGTTACATGATGTAAAATTTATTCCCAGGAGATAGGGATGTAACGAGCACGAGTTCCTCGTTAAAGGTGTCGTAAATATTATAAAGTACAAACGATATACCTAGATAAAGCAAAGGTATAATGGCGCAATGGGGAAGCATCTAAATGTAAACACAATTCTGGTAGCAAGTTCGATTTCGGGCAATGATTCGTTATTATTTACTGCTCTGTACATAACCCAAGACATAGTGCGGCGTTGAATTCAAACATTCAATAAACAATGTTTCAAATTTCAATTAAAAGCTGAGAATTCAATATCAGAAGATTCTTTTCACGCCACATGGAGAAAAATTTGAAACTGAAATAAATTCATATTTTTTTAGTTTATCACAAAAAGCGTGAGTGAATCTAAATTAAATCCATGAGATTTTTAGGTATTTTTTTTAGTATCACAGCAGGTTAGGTAGAGGGAGCCTAAAGTTAAGATATACCGTTTTACATTTTCCGCCGCATTTTCCACCGAATTTTGGAGGCTTTGCGTTTTGAGTAGCGAAACTAAATGCCCCGCTTTACTTCGACACCAGAGAATAAAAAAATATTTAACATTAAATATTTTTTAAATATTTAATTGCTACATATTAAATATTTAATTTGTAATTCATAATTCAATTTCCGCTTACCTTGGAACAAATTATTAATTAATTATATAATGTAATTAATGTAGTTATCGTCGTGATCTTATAATTTAATACATTTATATATTTTTAGTAAATACATAGTATTTATGGTGGGACAACAAGTTGTTCCAAATATATAATTTTCTTAAAGAGCTGGGGCTGAGCTATGTTAGAGATTAACATACTTATTTTAAATATATTCTATAGCCAGTAGCTTCTATAATATAGTACCTAATATTATTTTTTAAACTTATTTTATGCCCTACTTAAACTATGCAAGTTTAGTAAAGTTGGTTGGACTAGCTCCAGCTTTTAAAGTGTGAAAGGAATTGTTATTACCTATATTGAATTGATATTATTATTATAATTAAAAATAAGTATTATATTCATTATAATAAAATAGTATAAAATGAATAATTATTATATGAAAGGACGATTGCGAGGCGGGATTTAATAGCAGCAACAGTTTTATACTTATGTAGTTATTACCGAATAAAGTTATTGTTATATAATAATTCTTATTTTGATAATTATAATTCTTAATTTAATTACTCATCAAACAATCATCATCGACAATCATCGACGTCATTACAATATGCTGTGAAATCACGCTATTTAAATCATTTTAATGATAATTAGTTTTTATGATATACTATTTCCATTTACCATGTTTGCTATAGACGATTTGATCTTGTAAGAATGTATGTCATTTTTATCATATGAGACATTTAAAATGGTGTCTCTTGCGCAGAATTCGTTACCAATATTTTATACATAATTTACATACAGATAGTTACAAAGTTCAGCATCCCACCAAGTCAAGGCAAAGGAATATTCTAAATTAATATACGAGTATATAGTGAAATATATATATATATATATATATATATATATATATATATATATATACAAGAGACCTGAGCCACACAGCAGTCCTCGGACAAGGCACTTGTGTTGTTAATGCGGTCAGCGACAGCTGGCAGCAGGCCAACATGCTGGTGTTTTAAATTCGCTGTGCTGTATGAAAATAAAATGCCTATATTTTCCTATTTTTCCCATTTCTATGGAAAAAAATGTGGTATGGAACATAATGAAGTAATTGGGACATGTAGTCGTGTTTCAAAAATAGATGGCTGTGGGTTCAGTTCCCAGTCACAGAATATTTAATATACGCAATTACACGTGTTTGAATATCTAGTTAAATGGATTAAGAAAGAAAAAGCGAATGCTAAATTCTTTATATAAGTGGTTTACATGAGGAGAGACAGAACGCAAAAAATATCTCAAATTTTATGGTTTTTTGATAGACAATTTTTTAATAAGAAGAATATATTACTGCATTTAATGACATTTAACATTGGAAAATTTATGAGCCTGAACTCAAGATTCTAACACGTTTCATTAAATCCAACCCGACATCAGAGCGAAGAAATGGAAATATAAACGTTAATAAATATTTCAGTTCTTTAAATTGATTTAATTTTATTAAAACACATTATTTTAATAGACAACTACAGGGTTTAAAAACTTATAACAAAATAGAATCTGTAGAGCTTGCTCTCAAAAATAACAATTCAATCTTATAACTTGCCTCGGTGTAATTTTTATTTTATTTTCATTTTAATATAATTTAATCTAGTCCTTTTTTTACTTTCGTGATTTTTTAACAAATTATTGATGTGTTACATTTTTAATTTGCCTTTACCTGCGGCTTCGCCCGTTATTCCAATGAAAATAAACTAAAAAATATTGTATCGTCATTGAATCTGGCCACGTGCTCAAGTAAAGGTGCGTGTTAAAATATTATGCATGACACTTAAATAAATCTATAAGTTTGACCGTAAGAGCGGTTTTTACGAAACTTTTGCGTATAACGCTACGACACATTATCAGTGACAGTTTAATGAAACTTTTACATATATTTTTTATTTTTTTTTAAGACAAATATACTTAATACAAAATTAAAATAAATCAAAAATAGATAGAAGCTTCATGTTACATATTTAAATGAGGTATACATTAGAGAATACAGAAATACCAATGGCCGGTCATATTCTATGCAAAATATATTTTTTTCGAGCATTTGATTGTGCACATAATTATGCTATTTATATATATATATGTTTAGGATAGCCATGATTTTCGAAACGGTTAAATTTTACGTGTAAATAGTTCGAAATAAACTCCCATATATATGAACCGATTTCATATATATTAGTTTTTTTTTGTTTGAAAGTTTCTCAGCTATGATTCACGAATATTATTTCAAGAATAAGTTGACTATTTTTTAATTATCACAATGTTTAGTTATAATATATAATATAATATTTAAATAATATAAATATTTTAGCTAGACTAATGCTCATGAAGCATATGGTCAAAAAATTATATTATTTTCATAGTTGTCAATCTATTACAGTCAAATGAGCGTTAACCATTTAAATATTGTTCTGAACTGTATATACTTATATTTGGTATTTTGCTAATTAAGAAACTAATTTAGTCGAAAATGCTTTGTTCAAGTTGATACTTAAAAACTTAATTCTACTGTTATGGAGCGCGCGGGCAACTGAACTAATAGCATTAAGGAAGTAGTTTCACTGCAACTTTTTAATTAATTTAATAGAAAATATTAGCACAAATTAATTTTTGCAAAGCTAACCTAGCAAAGATAACCTAGTGTTCAGACACTCCGTTGCTTATTTTACATTCACGAATGACAAGGATAAAACGTTAATTTAATTATAAAAAACTATCGTAAATATAGAAATAAACATCACTGTGAAATTTTATTAAATTCCAAATCTATTTTCCCTCTCGCCACGACCGACCGACCGACATAAAGGGAATTAATACGAATCTGCTATACAAACAAAACGTTACATGGAAAAATTCCGACGAAAATATATTTGAAATAAATGCGAATAAGCAAGAGTGGCAAGATTAAAAGCGAGATTGTTGATATGTAGCGGGCGTTAACACTTTCATGGACCGGATTCTATTGCGAAATATCGACTAGATGATAGAAAATATTTTTTGTATGAATTAAATAAATAGTGAATAACAATTTTGGACGTGATGAAATCAAATCAAATCTAGTATATGTAGAGTACAAAATGACATTTTTTTTTAATATACAATACCATTTAAAATGGACATTTTAAGCCGCAATTTATATTAAATTATCCACTTTAACAATATAATTCAATATACAATAATAGATCTTATTTATTAAATATTTTGTTTATATCTTTTTATTATGTAAAGTATTTTTTTTCTTATGTATAGAATAACTCTTTAAAGATTTATAAAACAATATATTTCTTTATGCTTAATACGACTATCTCGTTTAATATGCCACCACGTGCCACTCATGTAATGGACGATCCTGGTAGTAAACGACCCTCGATTGTAATTCCAAGCATTAAAACTGCAATTTTAATGATTTTAAATTCAAAATAGTATAAAAAAAAGTCTTCGGAAGTTCCTGTATTTGATAGAAGAAGGACCGTGATACATATACAGTGGATTTTCCTAGAAGACGAAGACTTTTTGCCAAGATAAAAAAAAAATTCTGGCAAAACTTACTTTAAAGGCGTTATAATAAATCAAGACTGTAAAAATGTATTTTAAAAATATATTTTATAATACTATACTCGCATCTAATAACTTTCTAACTATTTTTATAAATATTATCAATATTCAACATCTACAATCTATTCTTACAAAATTAAAACATAACTATAATTAAAAAGTTATCTCAATTTAATGAATGATTTTCTAATAAATTGCAATAAGCAACTATTTTATTCACTTGGCTGGAACATTAATTTTCGATATCTATATTATCTATTGATATAAATTGTTTTTCAAATTAATATATTATTAGAAAACGAAAGTAATGAAGACTTGTAAATTAATAATTACCTAGTTTAAGCGAGCTAGTCACTAGTTATAAAAAAAATGGCGTAAAAGCGGTCAAGTTTGCTTTATTCATATTTCATAGTTTTGGATAATTACGTGCATATTGTGGGTAAATGGAAATATATTCAGAGACCAACAAGCTGTTAGTATTCATTCACGTACGCGATGCGGGCAGCGCTCACGTTACGTTTCAATTCAGGCAATTTTAATTAAAGATCTTCACAACAGCTTTTTGTGCTAAAAAGCTGTTCCATCAGAGTTCATTAAGAGGACGCAAGCCTTCGAAGTAGCTGTTCGCGCTTGACCTAATTAATCCCGCTGTCGCTCTTTTGTTTCATCATAACATCGCGATACCATTACCGACGTAATACGGCATATGGTTTTTTTTTTCTACTCATAACTTACTTTGCTTCCAATGGTTCACGGCTTCCCTTTACCCCGAAGCGTTCTGGTAAAATTCTGTAGAAATTTCGTTATTGGTAAAACTTTTGTGTACGTTTTCACATCTTTTTTTATCCGACTACGACGAAGCAAAAAGGAGAGTTATGATTTTGACCTGAATGTATGTATGGATATATACCCGCATTGTATGTATGTTCATCTGTTCCCTCGTAGCTTCTAAACTAGTAGTCTTAATAAGATAAATGAGACGTTCTTAGAAGCCTCTTGATCGTCCGCTGGTTATAGGCTATATGAAGTCACGTTAATTTGACAGCTAAGGGACTTAAAGTATAGAACTAAAAAAAAACTTTTTTACTGTCTCGTATGTGGTGTCAAATGAAAGAGCTTTCTTCGCGCATTTCAAATATGTAAACATTATTAACTGTTGCTCATGACTTTCCTTGCAAGAGTTTATAAAATTGCTTCCAAATCCAAATACAATATGAAATAATACTGCCAATTAATAACTGCTATATTAGGCCTGCCCTGAATAATAAGTATACCTGACACGAAGTCACATAACTCCAAAATAAATTAAACAAAAAGAAAGTTTAAAAATAACTAACCCCACTACTAAACTACGCTCTAAAAAGTATGAAACAAAAAAAAGCCTTCGCCGAAATTATTATGTAAATATAAACTATCTTTTTATGTTATTTATAGAAATCCTAAGACCTTTATTAAAGTACATTAGAATAAGCAATATTTTGAATTTCAAATTGACTTAATTCGGGAGTCATAGAATATTTAATATTTTCAGTTCTTCGCTCTGGCGTTGTGATAAAGCACTGCTTTGAGTTCCACTGACTAAACAATTGCAATATTATAATGGGTACGGAGTGTCCTAACACTGGACTCTCAGGTTCCCTCTGCCTACTCTGCTATACCAGGAATACGGAAAATATATTTGCTATATAAGGGGTACAGCGTAAAACTGAAAAAAAAAACAAAAACTAGACAACTATCGAAAACAAAATAATTCAATTTAAGTTCTACGTACTTTTTTAGTACAATTAGGCGAGCGAAAGGTAAATTCTGACTTTGGATCCGTCTCGAGCAAGTTTAGTTGGCTTCAATCCAATTTGGAATATTTGAGAAAACCGTTTCCCAATATAGAAATGGCATCATCACCGTAATGGCAGTAAATGTAGGTGACATTCTATTGGGAGGACACAGCAATACATTTGAAGTCCCGGGGTCATTCTTTGTATCGTACAAAGCAATAGAAAAAGGTTGCTCAGGTAATTACGCTAAGCTTTTATTTCTTTCAAGCTCCATAAAAATCATACGAAAATATAATTAAACTAATAATATTACAAATATTTTATGTAATTCTTTGTACGCTAGCATTAAATATGTCAAATAGCGTTAAATACGCTTTTGTGCCCTTTTATAAATTAATATATAAAATTTTGTAATTTTGTTATAATTTTAGTCATCACCTCCTGGAGCGTTTGCAGGAGTACTCTGTTACCGTACCGTACCGTTTTCAGGAGAACTTTCCAGTTTCCATGGGTTTCCAAGATTTCTAAACTAATATTTTAAAAGTGTTCATGACAGATTTGTAATTCAAATTAAAAAAATTATATTTCTGTACAACTGCAGACGCCCTGACCTTTACTCATTACCGCGCTTGCATTTGCTTGCCTTCTAGGGGGCATAGTGGTAACACTATGCCACCTATCCTGCTACATGTGGAATTCAGTGTGAAGATGAAAAAAAAAAAACGCTTTTCCTCTTCCTACAATGGGTTTACAATTATTTAAACACAGGGATATATGGCTAACTGTCAATATATGTTACCAGCAGCATACGCTAAAGAATAGAGGTTTGTGTGTGAGGTTTAGAATAAAATAAATTTGAACGTGATGGATGGAAAAGATGGATTACTCTCGACGTCGCTCCGTTACAAGCCCAACACAGCTTGAATGCCTCCATAAACATATACGTCAGGTATAAATCGGCGTCCAAGTGCCGCATTGAGCGCGTTGGCGAAATTTTATAACTGAGAATAATTTTTAAAAATATTAAACTTTATTGTACTTTTGTAGCTTTCACAACATATTATATATTCGCTCTGGCGTCGAGGCAAAGCGAGGGTAACCTGCTGTGTGCGGGATACAGCGTGAAGCTGATTTTTCTTTACGACATATTAAGTTACTAACTTCATTCATCATTTTATATTTTTATTATTATTATTTTTTACTTCACGCTGTATCCCGCACACGGCAGTGCAGACAGAGAGAACCTAGTGTTAAGACATTCCGTCTATTTCCACCGTATTCTGTAACTAATGGACTATATATTAACACTCTTATCACAACTTTAACATCACCCAGTGTAGGCTCTGTCGCTGCATGATAGCTGACACTGGTCTCCCAGTGTCTACAAAACAAACTTGTTTTTTTTTTTCTCTAATATAATTTTTTTTTTTATTATTAACGATAAACTGATATATATGTTTTTCATTAATAAATATTGTAAAATTATGTGAAGTACACGTACAATAACTGTGAGGAAAAGTGTCGAAGTAATAAATACGTTAAAGCAAGCTAGCGTCTCCGGTAACAACATTGTTCACGAAAGTACCAATAAATTGAGCGTAGGCGTTTTAACTAGCTATGAAACCGGGCAGTTACTTTATATTTTATCGGAACAGCTACAAGAATGCCTTTAATAAATTACTTTTATTTAATAAATTTATTTACTTTTTTTTCGATATTATTTGATAATATTTTTCTTTTTCAGCCTGGTGATAATAATACAAACGCTAGTAGCACTGGAAGTTAATGGACTAGTCAGAGGTCGTCGTGGCGCAGTGCCACAAGGGTGTGACTGTAACGACGACGGTTATGGGTTCGATTTCTAGCGGGCATATACGCCCGCAAACTTAAGTTTGGCAACTTTTATAAGTTTTACAGTGTACTTTTCGTTGGCCTAACACCTTGAAATCGCTAAGGAAGCCACGGTGGGTGAGTCCGACTCACACTTAGCCAGTATTTTATTTTTTTACAGGGCTGCTACTAAATTGGATACATTTTCACCAAAAAATTCAATCAATGTAGTTTCATATAAAATATATAATTACCTATTTCTTTCTATGTTAATAATACTTTTGTTAATCTAAAATAGTACTAGCTAAATTGTTAACACTTATGTTATTATAGAATATGTGTAAAATAAATTTAAGACTAAATATTCTATTTGACTAATTAATCGTATTATAAATTATAATTTTATTTAAGTGATTCAAATAATTCTAAGATTTTTTATCCAAAAAAAAAACATTTGAAAACGCGGCGTTGAGTTCCGCCAAAATAAACATCTCTAGGGCATGCGAACCTTCATGCTAGGTTTTTTCTATCGACCCAGTCATCCTGTGCTTCCTATTTTCACAACACATACAAATCTTCAAATAAAAATAATAAGCAAATATGTAAAAAATCTTTGCACTCTATAATTTAAAGCTGTGATTAAAATATACGTAGGCAAGTTACTTCTTCATGTTTCTCATTACCGCAAATCCTTTGTAAGACCAGTTGATGAGCTGTAAAATAATAATTATTTAATGTGGTGATTCTCGATTAATAGCAAATAATATTGTTTTTGGCGCAGGAAGCCTAGTTCTGGCCAAACGCCTGCTTGGACTCGACACCAGAGCGAATAAATTACAAATAAATAAATCAGCTTCACGCTGTATCCCGCATGCAGCAGGATAGGCTGAGGGAACCTAGTGTTCCTCTCTCCGTGAGACTCTCCGTTCCCCACTTTCTGCCGCATTCTGGTAAAGCGCATCGAACCCACAAAAATCGCGTTACAGTCAAACCCTTGTGCCGCTGCGCCACGACGGCATCATAAATAAATTATTATATTAAATTATAATTTATTTATGAGGGTCGACTATTCTCAAGTGGGAATTGGACCGACAATCTGTCGCATGTATAGTCTAGTCACACGTTTGTGCCCCTGTGCCACGACTGGCCTAAACAACATTAGCAATTATGTATTATTTACATATGTGTATGTATTAAGAGACAGTGTAAATATCTTTCCTGCGGTGACTCGCAGAGGGCGCTTGCTGCGTTCCAGAAATATAACAATAAACATTGTGGTTTTGGGGTCCATTTTCAGCCAAGGGCCATCAAAAGCAGCTTGCCGCAACTCTAAACTCTGTAAGTAGATTGTTTTACATTTAGTAAAATAAAATATTTTATTATATTAAACGTATATAATATTTTAAAAATTATTAAAAGTTAGTGTAGTAAGGTCAGATGTAGCGCAGGAGCAGCCTACGACTGTAATTATGACAGGTTGCGGGTGATTCCCACTCGGGGATATGAAATACTGAATATTATAATTTCCTCGCTCTACTAACGAAGCAAAGCGCGGCGTTGAGTTCCGCCACTCAACACGCAATAGAATGAAAAGTGGGAAACGGAAGTGTACTTAATGGGATCGAAATGTTAACACTAGGTTTTTAGGTACTTTCTTGCATCTAACTAGGTCTAACTTGCATGTGCGGAATACAGCGTGAAGTTAAAAAGAATAAAAGTAAAAAAATAATATACATAATACTATATTGTGTTTGTTTTAAAATGTATGCTTGGAAATCTAGCGTTTTAAAGCGTTCTTAGCGTTTTATACTGTAAAGCAAAATGTGGTCTGTTGAAATTTATCGTATTATTTATATATAGCGATGATTGCAGCAGTATATAAAAAATTCAAAATTCAAATAATGTGTAATTAATTATCCAGCGTTTATAAACCATATTAATAAATTACAAGACACACATTTATTTTATAATTAAATGTAGCATAATAATTATTTAGGAAAACAAAAGCTACAATATATGGCATTACACTTATACACGTTTTGGTGTGATTTTTAAGCTTCTAAATTGAAATGTATATTTTAATACTAAATCTGTTTTTCTGCTATAATATAGGTTAAATTTTAATTATATTTTTCAACGTTATAAAACAGTTTTTCGAAATCTGTCATATTGCCCATTAATATACTCGTAGATGAATGAATGATAAAAAATTTGTACAGAATATGGAACTTTTCAACTCCTTTCAAAGGTTAGCCTCAAAGGTTAGACTAGCTGTTAATTATTACCAGCATCACAAAGTATTCGGCGAGCCACTTCCACTCAAACCAGTGACACTGTTTGAGACACTTCTAATACATGCAAAAAAAAAAATTAAAAAATTGGATTGGAAACATATAAAGAACCTTTACAATACGAATGTTTTAAAAAATATGACAAAAGGATTTCATATTTATACCTTGCAAAAAAAATTACAAATATGGTAGATAGAAAAAATCTACCTTTTTTTAAAATAGCTTATGTTTCCACATATATGAATGAGCTCAACTATTACATGCGGACGGATAAATTTTAAACCTTAGCCAAACGGAAGTTGATACATTTGTGCCTAAAATTGTATGGCTATTGAAAAACAGGAGATTGAAAAATATTCGAACTTCAATAGAGAGGGTAGTTGAAAATTCTCCATCAAAACTGATCCACTCATAAAAACTTTACACTGGAATGGTTTCGTTCAAAAAATGTAATAACGCAAACTAAACGTGAATCTGTTACAGAATGTATTGTTCAATACACGTGGAACTGGAACTTATAATCTATATAGAAATAATTAAATATGTATTTATATATGTTTTATTTTAAAAAATAAGTCCCGCTGAGTTTTTTTTGCGCCGGTTATTCTCAGGTCCGAGGAATTAACTTTAGTGAACTGGTGGTTAGTTATTTGACGGTTAAAAAAATAAAGCATTTAACTTGTCATTTGAATTGAATTTGAATATACGAGCAGTGATCTTGCACGTAATCTCGCACTGAGATCAGTCAGCTCTTGTTTGCTGTAATATACTTAAATATTGATGGTAAATTGTATTTCTTGATATATAATATATATTTTTAGTGTCACGCTGTATCCCGCACACAGCAAGGTAGGTAGAGGGAACCTAATGTTAAGACAATCCGTTCCCAATTTTCTGACGAATTCTGGAGGCATACACTCAGTAGCGTAACACAACGCTGCACTTCATCTCGACACCGTAGCATTTTCTACCCTCGACACAGAGGGAAGGGATATCATTATTATTATTTTATTTGAAAAAATATGCACATAAATGTTTACGCTTTATCTCTAGAACACAGATATGTTACGTTTAAAACGCTGTAAAACATGAAGCTTGTTACCTGAACGCACACAAAATAAAAAATATGCAGAATGAAAATATAAAATCGATGACCTTTAATATCAGTTCGTTGCCGAACCAGCACAGTATGAACACCTCAATCAACATGCACGTCAGATAAATCGCCATCCATGCGATTTGCATTGGATGACTTCTTGGATTTTCAATCTGTAAAAAAAAACGACAGCTGTTAATCCTAATAAACTATTGGGCTGGTTTTTTTTTCATTTTAGGTTTATGCAGTTGGGAGTTTTCTACTGTGTGAGAGTATAAAAATACAAATAATAAAATAAAAATATTCATACTGATAAAAACTGGATGCCCACCAAACAGAGCACCATCACACTCAGCATGAATTGCAGGACCGACGCCAAACTAAACGCACTTTCAATCATTAAAACGTATCTGGAAACAAAAATATATATTAAATTAATAAAAATTAAATAATAGAAAAATAATAAATAAATATTAAATTTATATTAATTGAAAGAAATTATAGTTGAGGACATGAAGTAAATGCGGTTTTACCTTATTATAGAATTATAATGAACGATGCTCTTTTTTAATATATAATGTATGTAATGCTTTTTATTTTTAAGTGTTCCGGTTCTCTTCTGGAAGTCTCTTCGGCGCTGTCTCTCGGCTAACGTGTCGAAATTACGTAAATTGTACGCTAATATATCTATTTGTCCAACTGAATACAAAAATAAAGTATTTTCAGTTGTGTTTTCGAGATAATAAAAAAGCTAGTTTACTTGTTTAATAATAAGACTTGTTCATAGCTTTATAATACTTGATAATTATTAACACGCTACTATCACTAGTCTCATCTTGATACCTCATTACGGAGGCTTTTTCATAAAATAAATGTTTTTTTTAGCTTCAAAACGCTTCAATCTTTCTTACAAGTGGTAATCAACAGTGGTGGCGTTTGCAGTCAATCGTTTGTGCCCTTGCGCCACGACAGTCCCGACGGACGACTAACTAAAGATACTTATAATTACACCTTTTTGGACGCGATAATAAATAATTTATATATTTACAAATTCATATTTTACAATCTTTTACACACATTTTTTTTTATGTCATCATCTTCTTCAAGATTGTTAAATATTAATCATGATTAATCATACCAAAATCTAATAATATGTCAATCATCGTGGCGCAGTGGGACATCGTCTAACTGATTGTAAGTTCGATTCCCAAGAAGGAGAATGAATGACTTTTATTTCTCTGCTCTTATCAGATGATAAGATCTATTTATTTTTTATTTTAATAATATTAGTTAAATGAAAGAAATATACTAAAACCAGATTGTTTTAAACTAAATAGCATCCACATTTCATGATATTAATTTCACAAAGTAGGTGATACAGTGCAATTATTTAACATATCCGACCGCAAATAATTGTTTACAATGACATTTTCCGCTTCATATACATATGTAACAACACGGACATATGTATGAACATTGATTGCTATGTGGCAGCTGGGGTACATAAAACTCTAACTAAAACTATGAAGTTGAAGTTAATATGAAAAATATAAGCTTTCCTGTTTTCTTATCTTGTTTTATAAATAATAATACAGTAATCTTATATATAATAATACAGTAAAAGTATTTTGTCGGTGCATTAAGTATTTTTGACTGAAATGGATAAAGAAGTACTTTCCAGCTTCACGCTGTATACCGCACACAGCAGGGTAAGCAGAAGGAACCTCGGTGTTAAGACACTCCGTTCCCAGAGAGATACTTAATAAAAATAATATTTTTATCTGTGTAATAATATTCGAGTATTTAATTTTAAAACTGTACAGGACTTAATTACATTTTTGAGGAGGAATTAATTGAATTGTTAATAAATAATCATGTAGTTCTAGCGGTCGAAGCCGCGGGCGGACGGCTAGTTTTATGTACAAAAGTTTACGAAAACATTTATGAATGATTGTTGTAACCGATCTTTTCTCCTGAATAAAACACAATACCTATAAAATATAACAAATATTATCTAATTTCTTACTAGCAGATGTGATAAATGCGGCCAAAATTGTGTCCATGACGCCATCTATTATGCAAGTGGCGGGCTTATAATATATCTGAAAATTAATTTGACATTTAAACAAATGTTTGCTGCTATATATTGTATATTTATTAAAATGTCAAATTATTATAAATAATAAAGTATATAACGTATATAATTGCGGCGTTGATTCCCGCCAACCAACACGCAATGCCTCTAGAATTAGGCGAAAAGTTGAGGCTCCTATTACCTAGGTAAGCAAAGGGCTGCAGCTTACTTGAAAAAAAAATGGCAAAAGAAATACATATAACGTTTTATATACATACGTGGTGAAGGAAAATGATACCATAAACAGGTGATTTATAGACATCAATATATGGATAGTCTACATTGGTGGGCAATATGTCAAAATTCTCTGTCAGTGGCATTATAATTGCAACTGTAATTAAAATCTATGATGTAATTTGTGTATGTAAATTAAAAAAAAATAATGGGCTTTTTTATTATTTGCTCTGCTATAGAGGCAAAGCGCGGCGTTGAGTTCCGCCATTCAACACGCAAGACCACCAGAATTGGGTAGAAGATGGGAAACGAAGTGTCTTAACGCTATGGTATATCTGCCTACACTGCTGTGTGCGCGATACAGAATCAACTATGTATAAGAAATAGAAAAAATTACCCATCACTGCGCCGACACACATAGTGGAATAGCAAGTCATTATGAAACGCGCTGTTGTAATACTTCTCCTTACAATCGCCCTGTGCTCGCTCTCCTCTGGCTTGAACTCATCACAATGCAAAAATTTCAATAGCTTTAAGATTTTTTCCTTATTTAACCAGAACACTGCGAGCTTAAAGTACGTGTACATTTCACTAAGAAATAAATACAATCTACAAAATATAAAAGACCAAAGATGTAATACCGAAAAAAATTATATCAGAACTTACGTTAATTAAAAACTAAAATTAATTAACTTACCCCTCGGCGATGTCTCCAATATTTTCCTGACGCCTCAGCAAGTAAACGATCTCTCCAAAGCATGGCAAGAAGCATACAAGAAAAAGTACCAGCATCGTATATATAAATTGCAACCAAAACCAAATATTCGTAGGTATAACATTGTAATACCAGATCCCATAAAATTTGAGCCAATAAATATGAATGGCATGATATAAGCGAGGGTTCAGATCGTCCCATGGATCGATTACCCCATATGGAAGATAAGGCTTTAGTATGTGCAATATATGGTTTCTTGTTAAAGGGTTCCTCATTTTCTGCACGTCAAAGTTGTGACTGAGGTGCTGTCGGCAATGTTTGATACAAAAAAGATGGAGTGTCGATTTTAATTAAACCTCGTTATACTGTTAAGTGTCAGCTCTCCCGTTTTGTATACAAAATGTGATTTTATTTACAACATAAATCTATATATTTGATAGAATTACATCCACGAAAAACTGTGTTACCACTAGAGTATTTAATAATTATTATTGCTTATATGTTTTTTAGCTTAGGCAGAGGCCTAGTGTCAAAATACTCCGCTGTTAAATAGTTCGTTTTCTCGAATGGAAATTGTATCCAAAAACTGTCGGGTTTACGGTAACACTTTGTGCCGTGACAGGCCTCAATTGTTATATGTAATATTGATAATAATAATTGAAATAGTATCCTAGTACTATTAGTGCGACAATGTGGTTTGAAATTAGCACAGCTAATTTTGAAAACATAAATGGAAAGAAAATAAAATTATTATGTATTATTATTATTGTAGTATTTTGTTTATTTAAGAGAAGGATTGCATATGCTGCACCCCTGGATACACAAATGTGTATAAAAACACAGATACCTATAATTACATGGGTTCAAAGTGTTACTTTTAATTACACCTTAAAAATCAGCAATGCTTGAATTTCTACCCTTAACTTTCATTAGATGAGTTAAATATTTTGTCATAGTTTTAAGTTCATAATAATTAAAATCTCTTCTATATTTTTTAAGGTTATGAATGTTACATCTCTTTATTTAACTATAACAACAAATGATACAATTTCAAAATTATAGTATAATAAATAATATATTTACGCGCATTTCATAAGGACAAGCAGCATCCTCAAAAAGTGGTTAGTGAATGCTCACTCCATTTTTCACTTTAAACACTTACCACGGTAATCAAGTAAATGAAATAGAATATCATCCGCCCCCTATTCGCCTTAAAAAGGGTTGATTTAATATGTCTCCGAAAGCAATTATTATAATTACCTTGGCAATCTAATTATTAGACAGAGGAAAATGTAGCGCTCTCTTAAATATGGATAATTGTATTTACAAAGAGCTTCTTAGAAATTCATAATTTTCGGGCTGAATACAAAACAATTTCTTTTTGTGAAGTAACAAGAAAACTTAGTAATTCACTTTTTCCCAAGCAAAGGCTTTTAAGCTTTGATGTACTCGTAAGTCGCACTGTTATTTAGATCAATTAGATATGCGTAAAGGTTTCACAGCAGTGATTTTTACCCTTTCTTCACAATTAATTTCAAAGTTTGATTATTTTATTTCTAGTTATAAGCTTTGTGACGTAATGGGTGAATGTCAGCCTGTACAGGCGATAGGAAAGTTGTTTTATTATCATTAGTGGGCACGTATGGACATTTTTTTCAATCTCGCGTTAAATAAGATTCAACGTGGAATTTAACATAAAGTTTCTAAATTTTATTTCCTATTTTATTTATAGTTATTTATTAGCAAAGAAATAAAATTCTTAATTGAATTTACTTTTGTACGTTCTTTATTTATTTACGTTATTTGACTTAAAATTCTTAAAAGAAATTAAAGAAGAAATTAGTTTATGTATTATATTTTAACAGTCAAAGGTATCTTTACTCAACGTGTACCAAGAGAAACATGTTTACAATATAAAAGCTGACGATTTTAAATGTTATGATTTCAATTATAATAATATAAGTATGTATAGACACGGAACATATAGATGAAATATTCCCATTGCATTCTGAATACGAGAACGCTCTCTGCCTTTTATTATTATTTCTGCCAACACTGAAAAATTTGTAAAAGAAATAAATAAAATAATAAAATTTGTAAAATAAAATAATATATCTAGTAGTCGGTATACGCCTTCTCAGTTCTCAGAACTGAGAATTAAAAACATTTAAGATGTCAGTATAGCTTACAAGTCTTCCAAACATCCGCCGCTAAGACAAGTGGTCTATTTCCACGCGATACGGCGCTATTAATTAGGCAACGCATGCGGCCCCGAAGATTGCTATCTGTCAGCGAACACGCGACTGCATGCTCCACTAACCACCTCAGGCGCAAAAACCACAGTGAAATATTGTATTTGAAAGATATTTATTATTTGTTTATTTATTGATTTAGCTTCACGCTGTATTCTACACATAGTAGGGTAGTCAGAGGAAGCTTAAATATCTAGTGTTGAGATATTCTACAAATATCGAATTCTTGAGTGGCTTACACCGCCGCGCTTTTTCTCGTTACCACGCCAAAGAAATGAAAATTTGAAATATTTCATTCCTCCAAATGAGAATCGAACCCATGACTATCGCATGACGTGTCCATAAAATCATATTTGTTTAAATATATTCATACTTTATTACTCTTAGAAAACGTATTTTTTTATTTTTTCTTATATAACAAACAAAGAAACTCGTGGCAAGAAGTGTGTTAATACTAGAAAGTGTGGGTTCGATTCGTTCAAATGGAGTCAATCTTATATTAAATTCCTATGTATTTATATATAATATAATATGTATATAACCTACATAATAGATGCTAGTAAGTTGAAACGCTAAGCTAACTGGCATTCTTTATCAAAACGACACACGTGCCTCTGCCTGTCTTGTACGTGACCGTTCTGGTTGACATGCCCGTCTTTCTTCTCTTTTCAGGATAAAAATGAAATGTCCAGCTAGCTTGTCGTACTTCATTAGACATTTCAGCATTTTTTGAAATTTTATTCCACACAATACAAAAATATTTGGAGAGCGTATAAAATTTAAAAGTCGCGGGACTCAACTGTCAACCGATAGTGAGACTATTCCAGTCCCGTTACTTTATTTTTTATACGTTTTTCTAACTAATAGTGTTCCTGCATGTATTTGCAGATACTGATATATGTTATTTAATAAATTAACAAAATTTTATCTTCCATTTCTTCACTTTGGTGTCGAGGCAAAGCGCGGCGTTCAATTCCGCCACTCAACTCGCAATGCCTCCAGAATTGGTGGAAAGTGGGGAACGGAGTGTTTTAACATTACATTCCCTCTGCCTACCCTGCTGTATGCGGGATACAGCGTGAAGCTGGTTTAAAAAGTAGTTAGTTACTTTCAGTAAAATAAGTGATATATTATACTTATATAATAACTATGTCAGTGACATAAAAATACAGAAGCAATTTGATGCAAATGTATTGTGCACAAGAAAGAGGTTGCTTTTAGAATATTAAAGGCGAGGTGTTCGCTGCGCTTTTGCGATATTAATAACTTACGTTTTGAGTAGCGACTCTTACAGACAAACTATCATTTTTGTAGTAAATAAAATAAGTAGAGTTTGTATACATCATTTTGTTGACCTACAATTGTACAATCGTGAAATTTGTATGGAACCCTCAGTGGACGTATCCGACACGCACTTGGACGATTCTTTAAATTTATTTTTCTGTACATTTTAATAAAATGAGAAACTCGCAATATTCTGAGAATCTCACATTCTAATATAATTTAATATTCAAGCAAAAATGTTCAAGTATTAAATTCATATTTTAAGAAATTAAAAGAATTTGCTGTACGATGTAGTTTTAATTAATTATTTTATGAAAATATGATAACAGAGAAATACAATTCTAGACATTTTCCTTTTTTTAATAGTAAACATACGTGAAAAACTTTAAGGATACAAATACTATACTATATAGTAGTGGTTACGTCGTTTCATTTGTACAATGAACTCAGTTCTACTTTTGAAGATCTTGACATTTTTGACACAAGGCGAGCTCTGTATCTGAAGCGCGCTTGTAGTTGTGTTCTTAGTGTTCTTAGATATAAAAGCATTTTTACGTTATAATATTTCTATTGTGATTGCCAGGTCTTTATATTTCATGTCGAGCTCGTTTTGCTGAGTGGTTTGAGATCTTTGAAGAGTTGCTGTCTTATCTGGGCCTGGTGTTCCATTTTTCCAACAACAAAAACTAATGTTTGCACGATCTTTCCACATCGATTGGACTTTTCTCTTTTCAGTGTTCCTTTTTATTATTATGTTCCCAGAGAATGTTACTACAGTACCGTAAATACTTTACTATTTTGTTAAAAAATATATTTTTTTCGAGGCCGTCGTGGCGCAGGGACGCAAGGCTTTGAATGTACCGCTACAGTTGTAGGTTCGATCCGCACTTGAGGAAATGAATTATTAATAATGAATAAAAAAATATTTTATTTATTATTATTTAATATTCATAGCTTCAGTCTGGCACCATGACAAAAGCCTGGCGTTGAGTTCCGCCACCCAACACGCAATGTCTCGAAAAATTCTACTGAAAGTGTGGAACGAAATGTCTTAACACTAGATTCCCACTGCTTACCCTGCTACGTGTGAAATACAGCGTGAAGCCGATTCTTTATATATTTAATCACAAAAGACCTATTAGAGATTTATATATTAAATGCGGTCCCAAGGTTTCTATATGGTCGTTACTTGCAGCTAATTCAGTGACAGGTGCAAGCCAAGTCACACTTTCTGGGTATTTGTCGGGATAAGTAACTCTAGCTGGCTCAGATCCAATTCAGTTCACAAAGGAAAACCTTTCGCAATAGAAAATTGAAATTATTTTCAAGAGCCTTAGCTAAGTCTTATTAAATTTCTCATTAAGAAATAAAAAATATAACACTTATCTACAATAGAAATATAAAAGAGTACAAAATAGAAGAGCATTCGCTACATAAATCATATGAAATATTAATTCAAACAATTGTTAGCTTCTCTGTATCCTCTATATAATCTCTTTTCATTGTATCGCTTTGATGACAATTCAAAGCGTGTGTTCCCGCAAATTCTTGAAAATTGGATTGAATTCGGTGAACTGAGTATCTTAAAATATGTTATCATATCATATATCTTATTTATATAATATAGTTCCCTCTGAGACTCGAATCGTTAATTAATATTATTCATTTATTTTTATATACATAACTCAAAAAAAAATTAATAACGTTACTCGTTATTTGTTATCCACATAACGAAACGTGTAATAACAAACATATTCCCCACAATAATATTCAGTAGAGGCACTAAAGCGAAACGCAATATCGGCCGGGACTCGGTGGCAGGCTCCGCAGGCCGGGGCTGCCGGGTCTATTGGGCGGGAAATCGAACACAGTAATTGCAACACAGCCTCCGACTCGATTGTGGTTATTTCTACTGATACTAACTACAACTGACCTATAGGTTAGTATACTGTGAATAATATTTAGTTTTCAACATTCAAGTAAAGCGTGTTATATTCTAGTACAGCTTGAATTATGCGAATATTTATTTAATATTATATAAATGTATTTAGGGGTATTTGATTAATAATGTTTTTATTTTTTTTTTTTTTTAATTAATTATTATATATATTTTTATTTAATTAATTATTAATTATTTCAGTATGGTTATTACTGTTTGCATTGAATTATTTTTGGATTTATTTATTATACACGCTGGCCTCAATATGCTTGTTGTTAGAGGATTTTAGAAAATGTGTGTCTTTTTATTAAGAAAAATACAATTTTTATAATAATATATATTGTTTTGGATGTACGCTTTAGTAACTTATCATACATATAATGTGTTCCGAAAACTTCAAAATATTATTAAAAAATATTAAATTCACTATATTATAAAAAATAACAACAAATTATTTAAACTTTTAGTTTTCAATAGCAATCGGATGATGTGGACTTAAAAGGACTTATCTCGTCCTATTTTATTTCCACCTTTTACAACGGGTGCACCAATCACGAAGTCGAGTAAACGACAGATCACGATAAGTCTCGCCTATTCAAATTCACAATTAAAATGTTATTCCAGTCTATGTGGGAAATAAAGCGAGCAGTTAATGGTCCTGTTTAATTGAAGCAGCCACCGGCAAAAGCGAATGAAAATATATTATAAATTTCAGTGTAAAATGACTGTTTGCAAAATAAAATATGTTCACATATATATTTATATTTATCTTTTAATTGGTTAAATTTAAGTACTTGATAAATCAAAAATAGGAGTCGTGGCGCAGGGGCAATGAAATGTTTATTTCGATTATTGAGTTCCAGAATTCGTCGGAAATTAGAAAACGGAGTATCTTAGAACTAGACGCCCTCTGCCTATCCCGCTCCCCGTCGCCAGTAATGGCAACACGCATGGGCAGACTCTACTGGATTAATACCACCCCCGGCATTTAAAACCGGCGTGAAGTAGTGGCTCTTGCCACTGTGTTTCGCATTAGATAATGCCGGGCCCCGGTGCCCAACATCCTCCACCCTAAAGGCTGGCAACGCACCTGCAGCTCCTCTGGAGTTGCATGGGGTCGTGGGCGGCGGTGATCACTTACCATCAGGTGACCCGAACGCTCGTTTGCCTTGTCCTCTCCCATAAAAAAAACCGTGGTCCGAAGAAGGCAACGGTTCAAACAATAATTTTATCACTATATTGCTCATCTTCATGTATGTGTATTGTGCATGTGTATTTCTATATCGAGATTAAAAATATTAAAATGTAATATAAATATATATATATATAATCCAAGTCAAATTATAGCAACCTGCCCCTTAAATCTAAACAGTTACGCTAAATCTACTCGCATTATCCCGGTGAACCCATGGCTTAATGTCATTTAAAAGCATAGATGTATAGAAAATCACATAACTAAAAAGTGACTTAAAGGTACCACCAACCAACCAATATCTTTATAATGATTTTTCGGTAAATTCAGAATTCAATTAAAAATATATTATATATGTTATTCCCTTTTGATTGTGTCTATTTTAAAATACAGTTTGCAGTAAAACCGGTAGAAATACAATATAAGTAACGTTACATTCTCAAAGCTGTAAAACCCGTGAAGTCGGCACTAAATTAACGTATAATCTGCTTCAGGCTTCACGTCTTTGCTGTAATTTCATTACACGGAAATAGCTCTGTTGCTCTGAGTGACATTTCAACATAATTACAGTTACAGACTGATTTCTTGTTCTGTTGAATAATCAAATGCATAATTTGCATCATAATCTCTTATCACTATTTTTTATTTGTTTTTGTAAAATAAATTAATAGTAGTTAGATGCTGCTGTGGCGCAGTGGCACAAGGATGTGACTGTAAACATGACGTTTGTATGTCCGATACCCCCTCGTGGAAAAGAAATATTTAATAATTAAATTTTGTAAGCTCTAGTAACAAAGTAAAGCACGGCGTTGAGTTCCACACATTTATCAATAATATTTAATGAAAACATAATTACCAACCTATATTCGCTTAACGATGATTACTAACAATGCTTTCTGTGTCTGTCTGTAATATAGATGTCAATATTACCTATTAGTGGTTGGCAGAGCCAAGCAGCCGCTGAACTATCATATATCAATTACTATCGAGACAACATCGTTTATGATAGAATTAACACCATAGCCAGGAATGGATCACTCACCCTGGTAACTTAAATTACGTAATATCTTGCGTAGCTTTTATTTGGAAATCATAGATCCATTATACAAGTTGTAAATAACTATTAAAAATATTGAATTAAACTAAAAACTACTGTATAACTAAGTTATAGTATTTTTTTTTTGATATGTTCAAAACCATTAGTTACCGTCGTGACGCAGTTGTAATTGCTATAGTTGCTAGTTCGATTATACTTACAGGAATATGCATGAAATACAGTCTTGTTATGTTTCTTTAAATTATATGTTAGATGTTCGCCTATTTCTCCGAAACCATTTAAGCTACATGAATGAAATTTCGGCAGCATCATAACTCTCTGTTCTCTCTGTACAGATTTATTTTTAAAAAAATTCTAATTGTAGTTTTTATTTGAATGGTCAAACAGAGTCCCATAGAGTAAACATAACGAACGTTCTTAAATCGCACGCGCGTGATGACATGACGCTCTACTTTCTATCAATACGGAAGCGTTATATAAAAAAATCAACTCGCTCAGAGGCAAAGGCGACCCTAGTCCGGTAAAGGCCAGTCGTGGCGCATGGGCACAAGCATGTTACTGTAAATGTGACAAGTTCGATTCCCACTCGAAAAAATTAAATATTTAATATATTCATTTCCTTGCTCTCGTAACGAATATAAGCGCGCCATTGAGTTCCACCCCTCACGTATTGAGGGGTGGAACGCCTCCAGTATTCGGCTGTCAGTGGGAAATGAATGTCTTAATTAGAACCGACTGTTCTATCACTATTTCTTCAGGCTTCCTCTGCCTACTTTTCTATTTTAAAGATACAGCGTGTACCGAAAAAAAAATAGGATACACTGAGTCTGAGTCTGAGTTGATTAATGTCAACTTAGTCTGATTTAACAAATTTAAAAAGTCATTTTCATTTTCTACTCTTAGAAACATCTAAACTATTACCAGTACAAGTCTACATGGGACACGTAGGAATTATACAAACTACATTACTATTTTTAATCATAAACCAGTCATTTGAATGCAATGACGCGTCTGAAGTTAAACGCCAACTCTAGTCCCTCTAGTCAGAATGCAAATTGCTATTTGCGGTGACTTTCTTTGCATATTTTACATATTTTTTGTATATTAATATTATATGACTTGCTGCGTAATTAAATAAGTTTTTACTATGAATCACCAAAACAAAACGTATTAATAATATATTTTATAATTTCTACATTCGTTAAAAAAAATAGCAAAAATATTCAAATCACAGCAAATAAATCGCAGCTTATCTCCAAAAAGTAATATTGGCTTATTCTCTTAAATTATACTCATCACTTTTGCGAGCTTAGAAAAAGTGGCAAAGAAACAAATTGTCTATCAAATGAATAGCCACCTTTAGCCCAATTCTGACTGATGGCTGGCTTACACAATATCGCAATATATAATATATATGCTTCACGCTGTATTTCCCTCATACGGCAGGCCACAGGAAATCTAATGTTAAGACACTCCGTTCCACACTTTCCGTCGAATTTTTCGAGGCATTGCGTGTTGAGTGACGGAACTCAACACCGGGTTTTTTGCCTTAGTGCCAGAATGAAGAAATAATTATTCATTCTCTCGAGAATCGAACCTACGACCGTCGCGTTACAGTTACATCCTTGTGCCCCCGGGTCTCAACGGCCTCTCTATATGTATATTATAGCGAAATGTGATAAAATATGACACGATTTATTTGATCCGCACAAGGGTTGTTCAAATTTGCATAATCACTGTGCGTACAAACAAGTCCCATTGGAATAAAATGCGTAATATCACAACAATTTCTAAACAACAGCTTTTTTATCTCGTTAATTAATTAAACAAAGTGTATCCGATTGAAACTATGCAAGTTAGAGTGCGAGGTAGGTAAGCTTTCTTAACTACCTGATTATATAGTTAGGATAGGGTAATTAGTTAATGTAGATTCCCCTTATAGTGTCAAATTACATGATCAGATGCAAAAGAATCTCGCATTTTTAAAACGGTGGTCCTCTAAAATTCTCGAGACATTACATTTTAGGTGGTGGAAACCAACGCCGCGTATTTGCATTTTCCATACGGAAATCTAGCCCACAGACATCGCGTTTAAAGTCACACACTCGTGCGCCAAGACGGATTCAAACTTACAACAACAAATCAAAAAATATGTTTCTTGCTAGCGGAGTTTTCGAATATATAAATCCATAAAAAAAATCTGAATATTGAATATGATTTTTTGAATTATGATCTTTTCAAGTTATATAAAATATTAAGACCGGAAACAAGGAAAAGTTAATGTTTTTAGATTATACATTCAGAATTTTAAGTAGAAGAAAGGTGCGATTCTGATGAGAGCACATCAATCTTAATTAGAGAGCCGACGACGCACTCGAGTCCCTCATCTCGTACAATTATATATGAAGACAACTTTGATAATGATAAATTGCATATTAATTACATTCGTAAAATTACTTCACGCTTAAGAAAAATGCCAACATTTCTTCTAATAAAGTATGAGGTGGTATATATATCAATAATGAATATCTTTTAAAAATCTTAATTTCTCAATTTATGGGAAAGGTGAAAATAACTTATATACATAATTATATACAAACTTTAATATGTAGTTTAACCAATGAAAAAAATTGTTCCTTACAGATTCGATTTAACACCGATATTCCCTCTGCCTACTCTACTGTGTGCGGGATACAGCGTGAAGCTGAAAAAAAAATTAGTCATATAATCTTTATAGTGTAATAAAGTGGTTACAGCGAACTAATATATTCTACAGTACATTATATTTTATTACATATATCATTTATAATAATATAAACCGTGTTAAATAGATATATTTGAAATATATTTGAAAAATAATGTTGAAAATATCGCCCTAATTTTATAATAATATAGTTTATTGTCGATTAAAAAATACAATTATATGTATAAAACAGACTTTTTCTGTGTGTAAAAACCGCAACATTAACATTTACTATTAAATTATTAAATACAAAAGAAATTTTTTTTGAAAATCTTAAATTCCTTACATTATTTTTCACATATACTGGAATACAATGAACTAAATTAAGAATGTAATAAAGAGAATGAATGCACTAATGGTCTCTCTGAGAAGTATGTCGAACATTAACGAGTTATCTACTTACTGCAAAAACATCTGTTCTAGTTTTCAAACTGAGAGCACTGACATTTTATGTGTAACTTTAATTATATTTCACAGATTTAACCTACATTTTTTTTTGTTTTAAATATTAAATTAATACGTTAAAAAGAGAAAGAGAAATAAATGAACACTTTAACGAGAAAAAATAATTTTCCTTGTACACAATACTTGTATGTATTTTCCATATAGTTAAGGCAGTGTAACCTAGAGAGTATTGAACAATTCAAACTAGCAGTACTTGTTTGCGGGCTTAAAGCACAAATTTTCTTTTCAAGTTTCCACAGCTCGCTGCGTTGCACCACAAAAGTTGTACTAGATTGAATTAAGTATAAAAGTAAGCACTTAATAGCAGAAACTTTATTGAACTTAATTTACCTTAATACGCCGTTTTACTCGGTCATTGTTTCAGTACAAACAATTTCTTAGGTAACTGAATAAAATTACTATCAATATTAAAGTAGTTCATAAATATTTTGTATTGACTAAAGCTCTCACCTTGTATCAGATGACAAAATTAAAATAATATAGTTTTAGATAACTCTAAAAAAATATATAGTTTTCTATTTATATGTTTAAACTTAATAATTGTTTATTGTCAAAATAGAATCTCTAAATTGATAAATATACATTAAGACGTCTTCAAATGAATTTTCGCTCATTTGAAGACGTCTGGATGTCATTTCATTCTGTAATTCGGTCTTTACTTTTCACTCAATATGTCTTTAGTAGCTAGGAATTTATGTACTTTTTGTATACATTTCATTTATACCTATTCTATAGACTATAAGCGCGACGGTTGTGAATTCAAATCCTAATTATTATTTACTATATTTTCATTTCTTCACTGTGATACCAAGGCATGGCGCGGCGTTGAGCCACTAAACACGCAATCCCTCAAAAATTTGACAGAAAGTGGGAAACGATGTTTCTGAAATTAGTAGTTCAGATACACCGTTAAGCTCAAATAACCGACAAAAACGTCCGCCAACATCGTTAGTTTTTACTTAATATTTTTCATCTATCTTCTGTAATATTATATTGAAAATCTATAAAAATTTTAGTAGCTAGTAAATTTTCTCAAAAAATTAATAATATTATTTGTTCTCTGTTTAATTAATTTTTTTAATGAAAACATCGCCAATAAAACAAACCTGCTAAAGAACGTATAATTTTTTTCTCAAATAACATATTTTGATATTAGTCACAACATAAATTCTAAAACCCTCCTCAGCATCTAGAGGGAGCTTAAATTATTTTGTTCGTGCTATAATTTCCTTGTATCTGTCGCTTACGAGGTTCCCAAAGGCGAGGCGACGTCCGCCATATATCAGCAGCGCCGCTTTTAATCTCGCAAGCCCTATTTATTCACATTTATTTCAAATATATTTTCCCCTCGGAACGAACGTAAGTCGTCCCCTGCTTAACTGATTTGTGTCCCCCATCGTTGCGGTTGAATGTATTTATGATTATATACTTGCATTGTGCATTTCGTTGTATAGTAACAGAAATAAAAGGTGTCTTTTTTGGAGCTTCACGCTATATCTCGCATATATATAAGTAGAGGTATAAGTAGAGAGAGTCTAGTGTTAAGACACTCCGATCCCCACTTTTCACCGAATTTTTTAGGCATTGCGTGTATTGCGTTTTACGCAAACGCGACGGTTGTGGGTGCGATTCCCACTCGAGGAAGTGAAATATTTCTTTACATTTATATTTCCATTTTTCTTCGCTCTGGTGTCGAGGCAAAGCGCGTGCGGGATACAGCGTGAAGCTGTAAAAA
This sequence comes from Heliconius aoede, assembly GCA_037355905.1. Taxonomy (NCBI): domain Eukaryota; kingdom Metazoa; phylum Arthropoda; class Insecta; order Lepidoptera; family Nymphalidae; genus Heliconius; species Heliconius aoede. Next base: position 169,177 of record JBAIZZ010000052.1, on the reverse strand, counting down.
AATTGCTTTGTATTTACTTTAAAGTATCTATTATTGACATCCACTCCACTCCACTTTATTGATCTAGGCTAATATATTTTTTCTTGAGTTTTATTTTCATAAAAACAAAGAAAAACAACTTTATTTTTTTAGATAATATCTAACGACATATTTAACTATTTACAAAATGTTACTTAAGTCGTTATTAAAATTAAAACTAAGCTGTTCTGAAATGTTCCAGAAAGAATATTCGAGAACGTCCCCATCAATCTTTAGTAATCAGCGAGTGGGTGTTCGGTTAGTGTTGATGATGGAGGGCGTTTCCGCTTATGTGGTTGGACTACAGCTATATTTATAATTATTACAGCATATTCGTTGCTATTTTGTAAAGAAAATGTAAAAAATATATATTTTCAGGGATATTTTTTTTACATGAAATATTTAATATTTACATATGTCCGCTCTGGTATCGAGGCAAAGTACTGCGTTCAATTCCGCCATTTAACACGCAATGCCTCTCGAATTTATATTTGTGTTTAGCTACTATTTTGTTGTAATTGAAGAAACACGATGGATGTACATTCATTTTACGTTTAAATATTAACCAATGTTTCTAAGTCTTTTAATGTTTTCAACCTTACGAGTTTAGTTACCATTAACATAATACATAAAATTTTAATTCAATCAATATTTACTTATAAAAAAATAGAGAACGAAAATTGTGCGCCTCGAAGCTCTCTTGCAAAAACAAAGAAATTCGTTACGAATAAGCTTACAGTAATCAAAACGTAAAAAGTTTCATACAGCAAGGTTTACTGCAACCGATAAGAGAAAATGAGCGTAACTCAACGATTAAGATCTAATAACAGGTTGTTAGTTAAGCGCCCATCGCTACGAATTACCAACTTTAATTGGCTAAAGCGATACCGAGAGCCTTCCTTGAAATATATATAGATATCAAATAGATTGCATTTTTGTTTATAATAGTAGATGACTGAAGAGGCTAGTCGTGGCGCAGGGGCATAACGTGAACTGTAAACGCGACTGGTTATGGGTTCGATCCCCACTCGAGGAAATGAAATATTTCTTTAAATTTATATTTTAATTTCTTCGCTCTGGTGTCGCAAAGTGCAGCGTTGAGCCCCGTCACTAAGCACGCAATGCCTCCAGAATTCGGTGAAAAGTGGGGAACGGAGTGTCATAGCACTAGGTTCCTTCTACCTACCCTGCTGTGTGCGGGATACAGCATGACCCTGATTTAATTTAATTTTTAATTGAAAATATGTAATTATTCATAATATTAAAGAAAAGCTATTTGAAAGCATTTTCATGAAGAAGGAATTATAATAGCCTTAGTTTTTCTTATATAAAATTATATTGAAAATGAAATCCAAATCTAGAATCGTTGTCTAAATCCTGTAGTATGTACGTATCTGTGTGACATATATTGTACAAAAAAGATGCTTCAGAGTACTTAAAATATTTTTTTTATGCGACTACAAAAATTAATAAATATTATTTCAAATTTCTGCTTCATCACTATAAAGTAATTAGTGAGTATAAGAATCATTCATATAAAGAAATAAAACTTTAATTAGGTCAAGCGTGAATGCAATCTGCTCGGCAGACAGTCGCATTCATAAAGTCTTCCTACCCTGAAGAAACAATTTTTACAAACTTCTCCACAGGGAAACTTCTCCATTGAAAAAGCCTTTAATTAATGTACTTTGTAAAGAAGCTTTCTAAATAACTCTCTTGCTTTTGAAAATCGATCGTATAAAAATATCTGTAAAAATTTCTAAAATATATTTATTATCAACTCCACGCTGTGTCCTGCATGTAGGCACTTTCCGCTCGCCACTTTCCACTGAATTCTGGAGGCATTACGTGTAGAGTGGGGAAACTTAACGCTGCGTTTTGCCTTCTCGTCAGAGTGGAAATCGAACCCACAAACTGTAACATTTACAGTCACATACGTGTGCCGCTACCCCACCACTTCTTTATTTTAAATCTTTGTAATAATTAATAACAAGTACTTTCAGCTAAAAATATATAAATAAAATTTTTCACAAATGAATATTTTGAATTACTTCCATGTGGTTGTGTTTTATATACGCACAAGCCACCCTCATGTTATTTGACAGCTCCAAAAAAAAATAACCATTACAAATCAAGTGAACTATTCGGGTATTTTTTTTTTTACTTTCGGATCTCGTGACCCAAGTCCCGAACCCAAGAATGCGGCAACGCCTACAATATATCAACGAGCCCGCTTTTAATCTCGCAAGCGCCTATTTATTCACATTTATTTGGAAAATATCTCTGAACGGAAATTTCCCCACGGAACTGCCAGCAATTTCTGCGCTTAACAGATTTGTATATATTCTATTATTGTGACCTCATAGAAAACAAAAGCGGCAAATACAAAGAGTTACCGCAACACACTTGACAAATGATAGTTAGTTCTGCTAGATTTGAAACGTTATTTAGCCACTGTGAATCTAAAAGCAAAGCAATAATTATTATATATTTTTTAACTTTATATTTATTATCTCAATAATTTAATTTAAGTTTATACAAAAAATCTATCTCCTCTATTCTACAACATAATCATTACCTCCGCTGTAATGGAGTTTTACCTTTTATCCTTAAAAATAAGAGAAGCTATTATATTTCACCTAAAATTGTATATTAGAATCTAACACGTAAGATATAATATATATTGAATATAAAACTTAATAAACTTTTGTTTCAACTTCAAAATCAATTTAGAAATATCACTCACTTTAGAATCGAGTTGCAACGCTGTTCTATCAACACAAGAACAAAGGACTGTTTCAGGAGACATTTATTACACTTGAAGTTGCGACGACAAATCTTACCTCAGCTCGGATGCTTGGATTATATCTAAAGATGTCTTAACTTTTATTCTTAAAAATAACAAATGTAAGTATATATTTTAATTTAAACAATTTAAGTAATTATATTTATTGTACAGATTTATAAGTTTTCCATTATAGTTAATACTTTTGAAAAGAATGCTAAATTAGAGGCCACTTGTGCAGGGGCACAAGCGTATAACCGTAAACGCGACAGGTCCCGTACAAAAATTGGAGGTATAGAGCTTTTTCTGAAATTCAGGTTTAGCCAAGTCAGAGCCCTTTCATATGATACCTCACTTGAACTAGCGGACTTTTTCAGGAAATCACGGGACCGTAGATCTGAGTATATGGTTTGAATTTCAACTCGATATATCTAAGCGCTCCTGAGATAAAGGGTCTTGACAAGCAGACAGACAAACAACCAGACAGACAGACGGACAGACAACAGAGTGATCTTACAAGGGTTCTTTTTTTCTTAAAAAGTACAGAACCCTAACAAATTGTAACACATTGTATAAATATAATGATAATTTCTAATTTAAATCCGTATACATTCTCGTATATCTGTTAAGCCTCTGAAAAACAAAGTCTATTATTTGAGTAGTTAATGGAATGAAATTCGAATAGATCGAAAATTTTCCTGTTTATTTTGCAACGTCAACGTTTCTTTACCAGTACAAGACATTTGCCAGATATTGATTGTATTTTAGTAAACAATACTTAGTGAACAAAATAAGAATTAACACAGATATAAACTGAGCGTAAAGTCTGGTAAATAAATATTGAAACAAAGAATTTGGATATAATTATTATATATTTTTTTATCAATTTTAACAGACTTTTATATGTAATAATTTGATAAAATAGTTTTTTTTTTCTCGAACTTGAGTTAGTAGAAGTAACCCTACTCTCGCTACACTCTCGTAGCTGCTTAAGAGAATGTCGACGGCAGCAAAGGCGTCCCCTGGGGGGATTCGAACCGCTACTTGCGGCCGTTGATCGGACTGGATGATAATATAGTTTTACTCACATATATATATGCTATTCAAATATATTTCACCGATATTATCGTGTAGTACTCAGTCAATTACCCTAAGTGACTTCACAGCTATTCATCAGTCAACACAAGCACTATTCATATAAATTTCTTTGATCCCATATCTTTACAAACATTCCTATATAAGAGATATGGCCTCGGCGCCTTTTTCTCGATTGAAGAGTTTATGTAAATACATATAAACATTAAATAAATACTTATATTTTTTATTATACCTACGTAGTACGATACATTATTTTGTTTCATATTAATACTCACTTATTTACAAAGATTGGGAAGAAAATATAAAAAAAAATATTTTGTTTCGACACTTCGTTTTTTTTTTACTTTTTAGAAAACGTATAAAATTTGAAAGTTGCGGGATTCACACCCGCGCCTGTTGTAAGCCGTCCTAGGACTCTGACCACTAAGCCATACGCTAAGAATTTCAATATAACTTGACGAGAACGTATAGTGCAACGTCATATTCCGTAATGTATTAAAAGCGAAAGGCACAGAACGGAATTACTTAACATTAAGAGCACTCTTGCCTTGCCATAATGAAAAAACACTTAAGTCTGAAAAAAAATCTTATTAAAAAGTATTTTTTTGCTTCACGCTGTATCCCGCACACAGCAGGGTAGGCAGAGGAAACTTAGTGTCCTATTTATCTTATCAAAAAATAAAATAAACTGAAGTAATACGATAGCATTATACAGCTAACAAAGTAAACAGTACATTACATTTGATAGAATCTTTTATTTATTTGATCGATGTAATCGGGACTAGTGTTCGTGTGTTGAAAGCGATCTCTGCGCGTGTTGGCTCTAATTAATGATGGCCTATCGCGTGCGAATCACCCACTTGTCTCGCCTAGCGTTGTAATACAAGAATAGAGCCTTAAATGGTTTTTTTTTTTTACTATTTTCATAACATTTAAAACCTTAAGAATTAAATACTTTATGACCTACTTAGGAAAGTACTATTATTTACGCTCGTGTCGTTGTATCTATCAAAGCCCAGGTCCATGCTACCACATTATAGTATTGTCACCTAAGCTAAGTATAATTATCATTGAAAGTGGGTCAAATTGAATTTCTTAGTTTTTTTTTTATTAAATCGGTTTGTCCTGTCAGTTACACATAATAAAAGCGTGCTAAAAAATTATAATTGAATGAAATTTCAGCATGTTCATCTTAAGTACAAAGATAAAGCATTTTTTTAAAGCAAAAAAGGACAAATTAATAAAAGGACCACCAGATTTTAAGGAGATATCCTCGCCTGTGGACATTTACAAGAGCAGGGGTTTATTGGGATGTGCCGCTGTGGCCTTGAGAGTGAAAAACTCCTAATTATAACATTTAGGTAAAGTTGCATAGAAGATTATTCCATAATTTGGAAATAAAATAAATATATAATAAATTTAATATATTAATAATATAGTTTTACAAAGAAATAATAATGTTTGGTTAAGTGTAAAAATAGATGAAATATGTAATACAAAGCAATTAATATTTTATGAAATCCCATAAGTATCTCGACCACAAATGAATATTTGCGTTCAGTTGAAATCGCTCTTTACCGCAGTTTATCCAGTGAACTGAAATTTTTGGTTTCTATAAATTAAGTTCAGTAATGATTTTATTTCAATACAATTTCTACTTCAAATTTAAACTATTAGACAATGAAGCTTGGTAAAATTTTGACTTTTCATTCATTTATTAGCCTATTTATGTGCGTATTATGCTTTAAGTTGAATTCCGTTTCGCAATTATCGCAGTAATCTCATACTCGTTCAAGGAATATTGAAAAAGTTAATCTTAAATCTTTTCTACAACTTTTTTTTACTCTATTAAAAATAAAAACTAAATAAATAGTTATCTGTTGACAACTATTACTAAGATGATTTGACCTAATTTCGAAACTATATTTGTTGACGACATTATTATTAAATTTGGACAAATGTTTATTTATGTAATGTGGACACCTACTAAGAAGGGATTTTGAAAAAATTTCACCCTAAAAGGATGAAATAAGGATTGAAAGTTTGTATGTTTTTTTTTAATCGGCACCGATTTTATAAAATTTAAAATTTATACTCTTAAAAATATTTTCGTAAACATATTTTGTAGTTGTTCGTACAGTTCAAGCGGACGAAGCCGCCCAGGTCGGCTAGTAATGTACAAACCATTTAAGCTACTATATCACCCTGACGTTATGTAACTCAACTTTAATGAATGTGTCAAACTGTAAAACTTTGATGAAATGAATGGTGTTCCCGAAGTAATTTAGAGTCGGACCGCAAAATAGCTATTGATAAACACATCGACAAATCATTATACTGCGCGTAATTAATGCAAATATAAACTTGTACGTGAATGTCACTATTAATGGCAATATTGATGATATTTCGTATTATGAGGAAGTTCTTATGTTTCGAGTTAAATAATTATGAACATGCTGTTTAAGTCAAAAATGTGAACTTAAAACTTAGACGCCGCCGTGGCGCAGGGGCACAAGTTTGTGTAACGTAACTGTAACGCAACGGCTGGGATTTCGATCCCCACTCGAGCATGCAAGCAGCGTTGAGTTCTGGAACTCAACACGCAATGCCTCCAGAATTCAATAGTAAGTGGGGAGCGGAGTGTCTTAGCACTAGGTTCCCTCTGCCTACCCGGATGTGCAGGATACAGCGTGAAGATGATTTAATGTGAACTTATACGTATAGAATGTATATGACGTTACGTAATATGTAGGTTACTCCGGGATAAATATGGCCAAGGTAAAAGAGTTAAGAGAGAGAGTTTATTTATTATTATTTTAAGTACAAAAGTTTCAAATGATTTATTACTACATAAATCATCATAATATGTGAAATCTTATTTGTATTTAAGAAGCGTAAAATGATATCTAGTTGAAATAAATAATCGTAGGCAAGCGGCCGAATCGGGCCTTCACGTTTGGCCGCCAGCCAACTGCAGCCTACCGGTTACACTATCCTGGAACATTTATTTATTAAGACAACAACTGCATGTACGGTGATTTTAAAATATTATTTAAATATCTTGGTAGGTTTCCCTTCATTTTGTGTATAAAAAATAGCTTTTCAGAAAAAATATTGAACAATTGGAGATGTTAGAAATATTCTAAGTTGTTGATAATACATATATAGACTATTAAAAGGTTCTTTCAAAATCAATAAGCGAAAAAGTTTTTCAAGTATTTGAAGGTAGAGAGTATTTACCCGATTTGCCTCAAAAATTCGACGAAAATTGGGGAACGAAATATTGAATAAAATTTCATCCACGAACACTAGGTGGCACTAGGTGCCCTGCTGTGGAATATAGCGTGAAGCTGGGAAAAATTATATTTAAAGTTTTATCTAAATCTGTTAAGTAGTTTTTGCGTAAATATGGAACAAACATATATCTTCACAAATTTTGACATTTATAATTTTAGTAGGTATTTCGTTTTCATTACAAACATCAGACAGGAGAATCAAAGCATAAAACGTATTGCCGACACGTCCAACACAGCGCTACAGCTTGTTATAATTATAGCTCAGGATTATGTGCCAGGAAAATAAACCATAAATTCACTAATTACTAAAACTCATATAAAACCATAGATTTTAAATACTTTTTATAGTATGTATTGGTTTGATAGTATGATTGAGATATACTATTATACAAACCTTACCTAAGAACAGCGAACTCAGGTTTTCTTCTACATTACAACTCTCTCTCTCTTACTAACTCTCTTCTACATTAAAACAGAATTAGCCTATTAGCCTTTACATCTATGATAAATGATATTACAAAATATAGACGCAATTAATTCTAGTATCTTAACGCGCTATCAGCTAATAAACGCCACATAAACATAAATTGCTACGATCAGCCATATCTGAAAGGTAAATTACGCGAAATTGAATTTGTGCTGTGTCCACGTAACGTACTGGTGAGTTGGTACTACATTTAAATCAGCGGATATTTATTTTATGGTTTGCTAAATATTTATATTTATTTATTTTATTATAATTACATATAATATTTAATACATTGAGTGTCGCAACTCAATACTTAGGAGATACTTGGAAATTCGAAAAGATGTGGAAACCGGAGTGTTTTAACGTTTTAATATCTCTGCCTTTTAAATTTTAGAGGAGATATATATATAAATTTGTCTTAAATTATTTACAGGATAATTTATTTGTATAGACATAGATCCTAATTCAGCATTTATTATACATGCACTGATTTGAAAATTTATTATTAAAGTAAACGTCACTCACAGCCTCATAGCAGGCACTCGCACTATAAAGTTAAAATCAATCAAGGTAAAATTTAATAATATTGAGTTATTAGAATTCTGCAAGTATTTATATTTATTAATAAATCTTAAATTAATTACTAATAAATTAATATTTAAAGTAAAACTCGTAAATCTCGAAGCATGTAAAATTGTCAATAGCTTCTCGAAAGGCCATCATAAATTTTCAAAGACAACAGAAATTTAATATCGTCTGGAAAGATTTAATTTTACGTGAAAGTTTTGCAATAGATAACTATCATTGAAAAGTGCTTTAGATCGAATTATTCAGAGTTACTTTCCATCTAAATCAATAAGTTTTAGTTTATAATACTGTGGCGGATTATATATATTATATATAATCCCCTATCACCATATAATATATATTTGCGCGTTATATACATGTTCACATGTCATATTAAATTTACTTAGTTTTACTCATATCATAAAATATTTATTTAATTATTCAAATTTGTAACATATAGAATATCGGCCGCTGGGACGTGGATTCGATTCCTTTCTCTTGATTTTGGCATTGCGCTTGCGCGTCGCTGACGCATGATGCGATATCCGTGGTCCCTTTTGGTCTTCTCCTTCTTATGTAATTCTGGGCTTACGCTAAATACATGGAATATATAGACTCTTACTCCTCTCTCGAACGTTCACGCAACAATTATGTATTACCATAATAAGATTGTATAATTTGTGCCTAATTATTAATAATAAAATATAATTATTAATAAAATATATGGAATATGTAATGAGTTTATATTTCTACGCACTGAATGCAGGTGAAATAGATAGCTATTACCGATGGGTCGAACTCATCGTGGTTTACGTGTCATTAACTTCGACACTTTGACACTTTAATTTTCGAGGTTGAACACAATGGCGCGCTTTACTGTGTTACGAGAGCGAAAAAATTAAAACATTAAGAAATGAAAATAATTCATACCTCCGAGTTGAAATCAGACCCACAAATCATATAAACAAAATTAGTCCTGACATTAAATGGAAAACTTTAAACTGAACACTTATATATGGAAAAATAAAAACGTAAGAAAACGTTTTGTTTTTATTGTCACGCTCTTCATCATTTTAAGCTTGATAAACAATCTAAATAAGTGATTCTACCTTCAACTTCTTCGCTTGCACTTACTTTGACTTCCAGATTAAGACAAAAAGTCTTAGGTATAATATTTTGTAATAAAACATCTCTTTTAAAATTTTTTTGAATTCTTATTAAATGTATTAATTTCCTTTATAAGAAATTTAGAATACTACATTATCTCAGGGACTGAACAACAAGTAAAATATTTTTTGTTTGTAGTTTAAATAAATTTTGAACTATTGAGGAGTCAGTCTGACTCGATATAGTGCGTATAAAGTAACACATGGATGTGTCAAGATATTAAACAAAATAAACCAGAAAAAGTTTTAAGATTCACCTTAAGCAAACTGATATTCGCTCTTCAACGGAAATGCTTAAACGTTTAAGTTTAATGCTTTAACGTTTGTTTTCATACTCAACACGCAATGCCTCCAGAATTCGGGATTCAAAGTGGGGAATGGAGTGTCTTAACACCGAGGTTCCCTCTACTCTTCTGTATGCGGGATACAGCATGAAGCTGAAAAAAAAATTCATTCTCTTTGCAAAGTGTAAATAGCATACAAAAAAAAAAGAACCAAGACAGAACTTATTTCATGACGCACAAAGGTTTATTGCGTTTGAATCGGTGTTGAAGGAGAATTTCAATTTCAAGATTCAGCAATACCGACGTATTCTAGAGATCTAGAGCCTATTCATTGTAATACAATAAATCACTGTTGTAGAAACAGTTCCGATTCAAAGATATCCGGTTTATCTCATACATTCACGCTTATATTGTAAAGGATATATCTCGTTTCACCTAAATAACTTTTGATTGCAATAGTTCTAGATTCCATTTTCATAAGTATATTTTACGTTGCGTTATATAACTGCTTTATTGCTTTGTCTCTATATTAGAATAATCTTAAATGTTTAAATAATCAAAAATTTGAATCAACAGTTTCAGTTACACAGAAATAACACAAACAAATCAAATAGGTTTTATAGGTTATTTACAATATTCGTTATTTACAGATCTCTATTGCGAACTGTTAAACGTGTATTAATTTGAACAATCTTGGGGCGTTTTGTCTCGGTTCAAGTAAAGTTTCATCAACTTTGCTGAAAAGTTTGACAAAATTAATGTTTAACTGTACTGAGTACTGTAATGCTCGAGAAGAAAGAATTAATTTTGTCGGGATCATAATTACTCTCCATTGAAAACAATTTTATGTAAAAATGTTCAAATATTTAATTCAACTCTGACATACGAAAATATTTAAATTTATTTATAAAACGATTATTTACAGTGTACCTAATATTGTTTCTAAAGATGTTTATTTAACTAAATATATATTAAATGTATTAATATATTATATTTTTGTATTAATTTTAATCATTTATTGCAAATCATGTCATGAAGTGAAGGTGCCAATAACCTACTCTCTCTTACTCTTTGCCTTTTATTTTTTTATAACACAAAGTATTTTATAATCTATTTTAAGGTACATAGTTTATCAATTGCCCTGCATTGAATAAAAGTCACGAATAACGTAGTGGCGCAATTCGCAGAGATCAACTTTATAACTAGAATAGTGTATAAATAATATATGACGTTATTCACATTTATTAATGTTTTTGTTGAAAAGAATGTACATATAAATTTAGAAATATATATTTTTTTATTTCCTATTTTCCAGTTGTTAATGGAGAATATATTTTTTAGCTCACGCTGTCTGTACACAGCAGAGTAGGCAGGGGAACCTAGTGTTAAGACACTCTGATTACCAGTTTCTACCAAATTCCGGAAGCATTTGTGTGTAGAGTAGAGTGGCGACCCGACGCCTCGGTTTTCATCCAAACCAGAGTGTAACTGATATCTTAAAACACCTTTAAAATGTTATTTAATATAAATAATGGTTTGGCTCATATTGTGTCTCGTGGTTAGAAACCTTTTATAGTTGTGAACTTGAATGACTCAACATCTTTTAGAGGTTCAGAGGTAACGGTGTTAAGAATTTCATATTATGCCATCAGAAAGTACTACTTTAATAAGATATTACCTATCAGAAGGTTATTTAGATAACACGACAAAATTACATTGTCATAACTCAAAGCTCTTCTGAGGAAAAGCCAAGAGCGCGTCCTATCTTACTCTCCACTATAATTGAAAACTACGAGTATTTATAATAGAAGGAATCAGTGTATTAGAATGGTGGTTCGTGATGTCGATGGATTTGTGAGATCATTATAGGCGGTTGATATGTTAAAGATACGGCATACAACCCACAGTGGTGCCTTCAACATCGCATCACAGACCTAATAATCATATACTAAGGCGTAGAAGTGATGTTGTGTGACTGTGAGTGTTGAATTAAGTTTAATATTAAAAAGTAAACATATAGAGGTACTGTAACAGTCGTTCTCGACGTTCGCTCGAAACTTTTCCGCTGTTAGCGGTGCCCGTGATAAATCTCTTGTAGAACAGCTCTTTGTTCAGATTTGCAATAAAAAAATGTCGTTTCTACCATTGTGCGCTTGGTTTGTTGACACGTCGTAAGAACTGGATTAATATGTATTTTTTACAGCTTTGCGTTTTAAAAAAAAAAGGAAATTAAAATTGTAAACTCATTCATGATTTCATTTCCTAGGTTGCGAGTGTCGAACCCACAATCCTCGCCATTTACAGTTGCGCCGCTGTCTGTCGAAGACAACATATTTTTTTATTATTTTTTTTTTTATAATATTATTTTTATTACTTTGTATTTAATATATTTCTGCTTGATGTGCTAAAAATTCGTTATATAATTTATTAGCTTCCGCCCTCACATACAAATCTAGAGGATGGTCGCGTCGAGTGCGTCGTCCGTTAATGATGATTAATGACCACTCTCCTTCATCACACCCTCTTATCTTTTGTATTTAAAATTATAAATAATCAAGAAGTATGCTTCCACATCTTAGCTTATTAATTTACATAATGTTAGTGTATTTTTATATATAATATATTTTAATTTGTATCCCACACATAGCGGGGTAGGCAGAAAGAACCTGTGAACCTTGTGAAGACATTCTATTCCCATTTTGCGTGTTGAGTTATGGAAGTCAACGACGCACCTTGTGTCTTTACCAGATCGATGATATGAAAATATTAAATATTTTTTTCTCCTGAGTGGAATTTGACCTGTTATTTTATAGAAATTGGTCTTATAGTACATAATATAAATTTTTAAGGGTTCCGAACCTCAAAGGAAAAAACAGAATCCTTATCGGATCACTTTGTCGTCCGTTTGTCCCTCTGTCAAGGCCATTTGTCACGAAATTGTGTGTATATATTAAGCTTAAATAAATATTAAATGTTGAGGTTTACGATCCCAGAAAAAATCGGAATTGTAGTTTTTACACATTAGTTAATGAAAATTATTAGTAAATTGTTCTTGTCTGTTGCTGCTTGTAACTTTAGTACATCACAGTCGTAGACACTTACAATTTATTAGAGCTTAGAGGTATTATTCATGAAAGTTAAAGAAAGATCTTAATTGTTTTAATATTTTATGTCAATATTATATACCTAAGTATTGCATTATGTAAAAATAACAATCTTCTGTGTACGTATACGAGTATATTAACAAAATTTAAAATAAAATATTATTTTTCACATTCTTTAGAATAATGATTGTAGAGCTTAAACAAATTGCAGCGATATGTATCACAGTGAAATATGTTATTTCCTCAAGTAATGGAACAGAAAAATTTCTAACATCACCACTCCATTATGCCAGGCTCCGTCCATCGATCACAATTTTTACTTCAATGAGGGCGGCGCACAGTAAAAAGAAAAAGCTGTATAATAGATTATAAAAATGAAATGTGTATATCTTTAATATGTTTTATAAAATATAGTTTATGTTATATATGTCTAAATAGTTTTTTTTTAATCCGTATCCTATTTAAAAATACTTAATAATATGTAAATACATATTATATTTTTAAAAATATAATAAGAACAACCAGGAGGACGCAGCTAGTATCTATGAAGTGGAATAAAAACACAGCGCTGAACCAGTACCTCGTATATTTCGTTATAGATTTTGACAGAGATTCGGCTTACAAGCGTACACGATACAATGCACTTTTTCCCACCCTCCCGGCAATGAAACGTCGATAAACGTCACATATAAAAGCTACACTACGGTATGGCTTTATAGAAGCGGCGGACACATCCTACGAAATTTTTATACCCTCTTAGCCTCATGATACTTCTAATTCTATATCTGTCATTGCCAACAACTCTAGTCACGATATAGTGTTATATGTCATCTAACTTTGAATGAACCCTAGCAAAGGTACTAGCAGGAGCTTGCTCTTTCTTCCCCTGTTCACCCTCACCGTACGCACAATACAAGCCAGCAGTTACATATTTTCGGATAATTTTTTTCATTTTAGAAAACCAAAAATCCGTTTTAATTAAAACCACTGTATGCTTTAGACCAACGTGACCTATTTCATCGTGATGCATTTGAACTATTTTCCATCTAGCCGGTCCTGGAACGAGAACAAGACTATGTATTTCTGTGTAAGGTGAGAGGTCATAAAGCGCTAATACAATCATAGAACATATTTTTAATCAGGCAAAACTAGTAGATTGCTCTGTATCCCATACACAGGGCATATATTTTTTTGTAAAATCGGTTAGTGGTCGGGATCCTTAAACTTTTATATTTAAATTTTAGGAATTCCGCACAGCTACTGCGACACTAACCTTTCAATATGCTCTCATCTCTCATTCAAAGAAATTTTAAAATAAAATATGTATAGGTATATACATACATATATACAAATATATTGTTTTAATATTTTGTTATATATTAAACTCCGGCGCAATTATATTTCAAAAAAAAAACTTAAATATTCAAGCTTTTAAATACTTAAGTAAGGACGTATGTTTGAGTAGCACTTAGTAGAACGTTCACACCACCAGTAAGTAAGGCGTGCGAAGTAAAACGCGTGCAGAACTGGGAACATCAATCTTCTGTAATTAGTTAGTGACGGTTGTCGGCTGCCACTAATGACGTGACGCGATGGGCGGTCTCGTGAACACGGCCACCACCCTTATATGTATATTGACACAAATATAACTATATAACTATGTATAACATTTTTAATATAGCATTTGTTTTGCATGTATAAATATAATAGTATTAACGTATAGGTATATTGAGTATATTTCAAGAAAAGCCTATAAAGCATTTCTTAATTCATGGCTTATGCAGGATTTTCTTTATATGCAACTATTATTTATCTCAAAATAGCTTTTCTTACTAATAAGCTATAAAGTAAAAGTCACATTTATGTACCAAAATAATTTAAAGTAACTCTTATGACACTTTCACGTTTCGTTATCTCATTAACTAACAATTAATCTTTTAAATGTACTTCTTCTCAGCCAAGTAACAGACCATTAAGAGTTCAAACGATGTTTTTGTTTTGAACTTGATGTCCACTTCCTTGTAGCGGTTAAGCTCTTTACATCTTAATGTCTACTTAAATAAAATAAATTGGTAGTCTTTAAAGTCGGTTTACGGGAGATCATTTTACTAATTTATTTTAAGAATTGCATACTTTTATGGTCTGTGTGGTCTGGATATACTAAGTGCGGCGTTGGACTCTGCGATTGGTTGTAAGCCTTGGAAATCCAGAATTAAGAAACTATGTTCCCATTAAAATATTTCCGTTCACGGCTTTCTGCCGGAATCTGGAAGTATTGCGTGTTAAGTGGCAGAACTCAACGCACCATAGCGAGAGCGAGGATATTAAGAAAAAAATATTCCTCCGAGCAAAAATGGAACCTATAACCGTCGCGTTAACAGTCGGACGCTTGTGCCCCTGCACCTCGGCGGCCTCTTTCAGCGAAATGTAATGCATATTTCAGTAATAAATCCCTAAAGTAAATCAGAGCATAAAAGTTCATGCATTTTCATTTGCACCAGTCTTCCGTCACTCTATCAACTACTGGGTATTTCCATTTACTCAGGTGTATTTGGTTCTAAAAACCTTTCTGTATGAAACGCGTATATGCTTTAATATGCCGCAATGTAAACAAAAAAATTTAAAACATCAATTATATATAGCTATTGTCTTACAACTATTTGTAATTTCTGCACACTGTTACGTTTTATCCTGGACATGGGAGGGTTTCCCCCACGTTCCACCAATTTCTCAAAGTATTGCATGTTGAGTGACAGAACTCAACGCCGCTTAAGTTAAGTTTAAAGTATTACATAATATATTATAGAAATTGAATTGAATCCCAAATATATTAATTCAAATACTACGACGGCATGTGTCGCCCAGGAGACTTCAATATAGCGAATCGGTAATGTGGCATCAAATGATAGACAGCTGACATTATCTCGTCACATTACTGCCTAACTGACCGAAAATGGCAGATGCATTCAATAATTAAGTACCTACTGTGTTATTTCAAGACTATCTCTCTTCAATTGAAATTATTAAAATCATGAAAAATCAACCATCGTCATAGCTGTAAATAAATAGTTAAACATATACGATATTAACATTTGGACAGATGTATATTTTTGTTATGTGGACTCCCTCTAAGAAGGGATATCGGAAAATTTTAACCATACAGGGATGAAATAGGGGTTGAAATTTTGTACGGAAAAATCTATAAATCGCCTCCGATTTATATATATTTATATAAAAGTTCATTTACAAATGTTGTCCGCTCTTATATGTTTAAAAGAGTCAAAGGCAAACCGTGACCACTGGCATTATCATTTAAAGTAAGTGATACGATTTAAGTTATAAAATTATCATTAAATTTGTGCATTATATATTTTACATCGTAGCTATTCTCTCTCTACTCGAAACAGAACAAAACAGAACAATTTTAATGGTACTTTGATTTATTTTAATTAACTAAATATATTTATTTAAATGTTAATAATTATTTAAATTATATACAGTAAGATCTCACAATGTATATATACAATTCTCTTAATGTTTTTTTTTCAATAAACCTTAATTCATATGTAATAAAAAAGTAATTAGTTATACAAGTATAATGAAATTATAATAATCCTTTGACTTCCATAATAGGATTATAATTTCTATAATCTAATACAAGTAATACGCACATGCACAGGCTGTATATGATTAAATCAGGCATTAATATATTAACAAGCCATTACTGGCACGTTTGTCGCAACCGACCTCTTGATTTATGCACAGCAGGCAATTAATTTTTGTATGATAAGCAATATATAGGTATTTCAGTTAAAAATAATTTCCCAAATTAAATTGAAATTCAAATAAATTTAGGTATGTTTATAGGTGTCCATATCCGATGGACATGTCACTTGCTATTATTGAATATGACGACACAATTTACTAAATAATTATTAATTTACTAACATACTGTAAATCTGGCTAAAAGAAGGTTATGGGTTCAAATACAAATACGGGTGAAATCCCAGAGATATTAAACAAGATACGATATTATTTTCCCACCTCTGCGCATTAATGCTACCATAGGTGAAAGAAGATTTATATAATTAACTTACTTGAAGAAAAGCTCTAGTATTTAAAAATTCATATAGAATCACACATTCTCCGTAAAGCACCGTAAAAGTTTAAAATTAAACAAATATTTCACTCCAGTATTTCAACTTTACTTCGAAATCCTTTATTTGGCAAAACTTTGTTTCACTGATACCTGGCTGCACAATTTGAACTAACTTTAACTGACATTTTGATGTCGATACGCAAGTTTATCCACAGCAGCTTCACCGATTTCATCTTTAAAAAATATAAATATAGATAGATAGATAGATTGATAAAATTCTTAATTGCATACACAATTGTGCTCATCGCGTACATTATGACAGAGAGATAGATAGATAGATAGATAGATAGATAGATAGAGAGGAATTAATTATGATCAATTAACATATTAAGGAATTATCGTAATTTCTAGAAACTTTGTTGGTTCAGTTTATATGTCAAATCATTTATTATTAATAGATGTTTTAACATTGTTCCCCCGATAATTGGAAAACTTTGTAGCAGTATGTACGCTTGTTCTCAATCCAATTAATAATTAATTTATATTATCTTTCATCAGAGTATATATTTAGGTATTTTTATTATTACAACAAATTAGCGTATATAAAACCGAGTTCAATTTGATCTAGATACAGAAAATCTCGAACTTGTTACTAGAATATAATTAATGGTTTCATATTATTAATTACTAATTATTATACACAAATAGGAGATGTCCGCTACCAATACTTAATAAGAAAGTATATATAATTAACTAAAGACTCACAGACATACAATATCACAGTTAATAATGAGAAAATGGATTATTTTGAAGAATACATATATTTGGGACAACTTATAGCCGCGAAAGATACTATGGAAAAGGAAATTGGCGGAAGGACAGCTAACACGTGGAAAAGGTATTGGTCACTAAGTGAAATCATGAAAAATAACAAAATTTAGAGACGCAAAAATTACATGCAAGTCTTTAAAATGGAAATGGACGGGGCAGATGTTGATAGAAACAACTGAGAAATGGACGAAAGTGGTACCCCAGAATCGGAAAAAGAAACAAAAGACGACAAGTGAAACGTTGAGAAGTTGATATTAAAAAAGTAGCTGATACAGAATGGATGAGAATAGCGAGAGATAGAGACAAATGGAAGAGTTTAAACAAGCTGTTGACGAAAGCTCTTTGTATATAACTAATTAAGTAAAATTAAAGTAGTAACAGGTTAAATAGTACATTCGGTAAATAAAAGAGTAGATATCATATTGTAAAATCCTTACAGCAATAAAGGCTTATTTTATTTTATTTTATTAAATGTTTTCTAAAAGATTTTTCCTTTCTAAGTGAAGAACAACAGTTTAAAACTGTAATAAATATTTAATGAGTATCATTCTCTCTTACCATTTGGTATCTCTAAGCAATTATATTCGGATAGTGAAAATTTGACTCAAAAATAATTATTAGAAGTGAGTCAGAGTGTAGGTGCTTTAAATAATGTATTACACATTACTTACTATATATATATATATATATATAGTACGGAAGGCATTTCCCTTTTTCAATATTCACATTGAGCAATATATCAATGACTCTCCCACAGGATTTTTGGCGTTAGTCACGTACAAACATGTTATACACTTTGAAAATTCTTTTTCTATATAGATGAAATTTCTTTAGATTTCTTTTTCTATATTAATAGAGTTAATATTATAATCAATAGTGCATAAAACATTTTGAAAATATAATTACCTATTATGAGCACTCTGCTGTTCTTCTTGTAACATACGCTAAGATACCCAATGAGGTGCTATTGGTACAGAAGAACTCTGTATTTTTTCGATTCAAATTCATTCTATATAAATTTATTAAGAAATAGGTAAGTATGTAATTTTTCTATTAAATAACGATTTATAAAAGATATATTCGGTATTAAATATAGTTTCGACAGTTTTGTTTTGAATTTGAGTTTTGTTTTTGTTTTAACAAGCAATATCAGAAGTGTGAGGTGTTATTTGAAATAAGAACTTAGCAATGCTAGTACCCACATCTCATAAATAACCGCAATATTTATTTCACTGGTAAACACACGTATATCTTGTGAAGTCCGTGAAATTTATTGTGCGTCAAGAAAAATAAATCATTCACGTTAAAGATATATTAGCGTCGCATGAGCTCTTGTTTTAGGCGGTCATAACATCTGTATCCCAAGCACAGCAGGGTAGGCAGAGGGGACTTAGTGTTAAGACACTCTGTTTCCTATTTTCCGCCGATTTCTGGAGGCACCGCGTTATGAGTGGCGGAACTCAACGATGCGCTTTGCCTCGATACCAGAGCGAAAAAATGAAAATATAAATTTAAATAAATATGTTATTTCCTCTAGTGGGAATAAACCCCATAACCGTCATATTACAGTCATACACTTGTGCCACTACGCCACGACGGCCGCAAAAAAATATTTATTAATTAGAGGAATTATTTTATACATATACATTTATACGTTATAATAAAAAGACTACAATAAAGAAGTTATATAAAGGAACAATTTAATAAAATATGCTTATTGCAGTTGTAACTGAACTACTTATGTAACAAATACGACAATTCGGTCCAACATAGAAGGTAGAAACATATCAAGATTAAAAAATTTACATGAGAAATTGAACGCACGAGGCACACCGCAAGTTTGCATGTCGGGTTGGAAAGCAATTCACAGAGACAGTTGTTTGACTCGATTCAATAGAAATCAATAAACACATTGGCCCAGACTAAATATTACTAGAAAACAATGGGGTTTAGAAATTGAAAACCGATGGAGAATACATTCAGGGGCTCGCATTCACATGCCTTCCTTACCTTGATACTAATGTGAGTGAAATGGAAGGCTTAGTGTTTTCCATTAGATAAAATAGATGTGAATAGTAATTTTAAGAATTAGTCGATGTGTACTATTAATTTTCTGTAAAAGAAACTATTTTACGTAATATATACACTAGTAAAATAACATTGCTATGTACTTCTCTTCTACAATCGTGAAATAATATGGAAATCAAAATCTAATGTCTATGAAGTGGATAAAAATAGAAAACGTGTGTACGGTAGATAGATATTTTTTCGCTCAACAAATGTGAATGAATATCAATCTTACAAAATATTGCTAAATATTTAGTGCCAACAATAAGCCAGCAGGTACACACGGAGGTACAAAAGCATATGTACTTAATGAAATATCGTAATGATTAATTACGCGTTTATGTTAATTCAGCACAATACAAAATACACGTGTGAATTATCTAATACAAGCCCTTGTTATTAGCTGATAAATGCCTCATAATCATAAATTAGTGCGATCTGCAATAGCATAATGTTATACGTATATATATATATATTCCAATAAATGCATTGATTTTGCTTACAGTTTCCCTTAGAAATTATACGACATTATAGCTTACAAGCTTTTAATATATTTAAAGTGTTATTCCACATTTATGAGGGAAAAATATTTATTTAGAAAATGTACAACAAATATAAAATGTAGCGGGAACCCGGAAAACTTGTGGAAATCGTCCAAGCTCTCTGATCATAGAAGCCATAGAAGTTCTCATCGAACTACGTCGAAATTCTTATACGTTTGTTACAAATTAGTTATGTTGTTATCCATTCTAGTAGAGTAGGGAGTAGGGAGGGAGGAGGCCAAAGACTACTTCGCGACAGATACTTACGTGGATGTCACAGTGAGAACGAAGGAGGTATATATAATAAAAATATTTGATGAACACAAAAATTTCATATGCTACTTTATTATATATTAGATATATACCTACATATATTATAGACGAACACAATCAAATAGATCTTTTAAAAGGAAATCTTATAAAAATAGCAATTAGGTATAAAAGAATGAAACAAAGAAAGCTTTGTATCGAATCAAATAGAATAGTGTGTGTCGAAAGTGAGTTTTTACTCTGAACTGCAATGACAGTATCTAGAGCGGGCACCTATTCAGTGAAGCACAATAAATTACGAGTGTAGAAACAGGCCTAAATAAAGAGCTTTCGTTATTTATTTATTCGGTATTGAAACAAGAAACAACCTTGGTAATGTGTCTACAGTTCGCGAGGCTTATGCTGAGCTTCGCTTCGCTGTATAAAAAAACTACTACAAATATGATAAATCAAGAAATAAACTTTTGAAATTTAAATGTATTTATAGATATCAATGAAAAAACAAACAAAAAAATATTGAATTCTTCTACACCGGATATTGTATCCTTATTATTTTCAGTCTCGTCTGATATGTCGTTTAAAGTCAAAATCAAATTAATATAGCTTCACGCTCTATCCCGCAGTAGGGTAGGCAGAGGACATATAGTGTTAAGAAATTCCTTTACCACTTTCCACCAATTTTCCAGAGGCATTGCTTTCAGTGGTGCTATATATATATATAAATTCTTGTTGTTTAAAGCAATTTAAAACTTGTTATCTAAATCAATTTAAACTTATCAGTTAAGCATTTTTTCATATTTGTATCATTGGTTTTCATTTGCCAACACATCAGTATTTTAGTACTCTATAGTTGACTCTATATTGACTTCTTCACGTAAGACTTTTAATATATTTTTCAATCGGTATGCCTTTGGAAGCGGTGTAACCTTACAATCCCTATACAATGGTGGTGATAATTTATCTACTACGACCTCCGTCAATTGTCGAATTTTGTTGTCACCCATCGCAAAATCGCTTTTGATAGAATCCTTATATGCATCCTTATATGTATATATATATTCTTCTGTTCTGTTCTGTTTGTTCTGTTAGTTGCCGCGGAAATTAACCACGTATTCAAAACTAATAGGGTATCTAAAATAAAAAAAATGTGTAGAAGTGAGAAGCTACAGTACAAGAAAAAAATAAAAAAAAATTTTAATTTATAGATATATCAAACAAAAACAAAAACAAAAGTGGGTAAAGGAGTATCTTAACACCAGGTTCGGGATACGGGATAAAGCGTGAAGCAGATTTTTTTTTATTTATGTAATAGATACGTATATGTAAGCTGTAAATGCAGTCTTGGTATTATATGTAAACTGTTAGAAAAGAGAGTAAGGAAAAGAAGTAAGGAAAAAAAAAGAATTTTTTATAGCCAGCGACTGGACAGCCTCATAGAAACACAGGATGACAGCAATATATATACCTTTTTTAAAAAAAGTACTCACAGTACCCCTATATTGAAATTATAATATAATATTGTAATTTTATTACTTGGAAATTGTTTTGTAGATCTTATTAATACGTGAATACGTAACTGTGGGCGTCTCTCTTGTTTAATAAATAAATATTAATCAGAGAGAGAATTGTATTATCAGATATAATTTTATTTGTAGAACCTATTTGAAAATAAATTATATATATAAATAGATACAGAATTTATTATATAAGAAAAACATTATAAAAGTTAATATACCCGCGGGACGCTGTATCCCGCACACAGCAGGGTAGGCAGACGGAACCTAGTGTTAATACACTCCGTTCCCCACTTTCTGCCGAATTCTGGAGGCAAAATTTAGTCAAATAAACAAAAGGTTTTCAAACAGCAAAAATAAATTTCATTAAAATGTCAATAGTAAAATGCAAAGTGTATATTTTTTTTGTAACAGAAACTTACGCTTCGCTACTTTGTTTGCAGAAAAACTATTCGTCTTTGAAATCTAAAAGAGCACTCCTTAGAACTTCGTTGTTAATTCATTTAAATACTCGACAGAAACGTCCATTAAGACTCCTTTTAAATAAATATTTCTATTGTTTTAAAAAAGGTGTTCTAAAATTTAAATTGAAAAACCTTTTAACGTTCTTATCTAACATTATAATGACATCGTGTAACCTTGTAATATGGGTACAAATCTAGACGTCACGCTGTATCCCGCATACAGTGGGATAGGTAGAGAGAACTTATTGTTAAAACACTCCGTTCCCCACTTTACCCCGAATTCTGGCCGCATTGTGTGTTAAGTGACGGAATTCAACGCCACGCTTTGCCTCACCAGACCGAGGAATACGAGATCTTAAAATAGTGACGCCACCTAAGGACGCCTCGGGACTTTCGAGTCCACCTGTTATAATTGCAGGGGGCCCTGCCATCTTGGACTATAAAAATATATCTTATGGAACAAATTTGGTGAAATTAAGGGACACCAGAACCGGAAATTAAGGGTTACACAATTTACCTTTTTTTCTTCAGCTACATACTGTATCCCGTATGTAACAGGGTAGGCAGAAGGAGCCTAGTGTTAAATTACTCCGCTCTCCACTTTCTGACGAATAATGAGTGTGAGAGTGGTGGAACTCACCTTTGCCTCGACACCAGAGGGAAGAAATGAAAATAATAAACATTAAATTAATTCTTGGAATGGGAATCGAGCCTGTCGCGAACCTGTCGCGTTTACAGTTCACGGCCTCTATTTACACAAATTAAATATATATATATATAATAAAATTAAATCCAATATCTTCTATTTAAATAATATTCACTTATTACTTATACTTACTGTACATAAAGGTTGTTCCAACAGATTACATTCCTATGCAGATTGCCGATGAATAGCGTATGGACGTCGTCTAATCGACGATCTGAATTCTATTTGATTCTTTAATAGAAATCCTAAGTTCTTATGTGAAATTGCATATCTTCTATTTCATCTGTTGGTAAAATACACATCCCAGAGGATATTTTTTACCTACATTCTTAGAGCATTATCCTGAATACAGCAGGGTAGGCTGTCACCCTGTTCTATAGACATCTGATATCTTTAATTCCAGAGAGAACAAATAAAAATTCATTCTCCGGAGTGGGAATCGAACTACCGACAAACGTCCCGTTTAAAGGCAGACTGTCCGAGTGCGATAGCCGCTTGAGTCGATTCTTAGGTGTGGACTATTGTGGCTTTAATGTTGATAATATGTTTAGGTCAATATAAGCCTAAAATGCTTTGAAGCGTATTGTAATATTTTAACAAATTTCTTGGTAATTTCATACTTTGAATAGATTTCTTTGTGAAATAACAACAAAAATATATAAGCCTAAAAATTTAAAGAGAAGAAGATTTAAAATTTAAAGAAGAATAAATGAATGATATTATGGCAACTCCTTAGCTCTCTTAACTGAATCATAGCACTAAAACTAGTTGGCATACCGTTGGGTTCATCACCGACGATAAGTTTGTCGTTCAATAACTGTATCGAACCATCGCGATCATTTTGGGTTCACGCCAAAATCACTTATTTCGAACATGTTTCCAGTAAAATCTTTATGCATACGGCACGTTATCTAATTATTATAATTTTTTAATATATGCATAGTACTATTATTTTATATATATATATAAGAAGATATATATAAATCATTAAAAAACAGAATACAAAATGAAATGTAAACAGAATACAAAATATTATTAGTATATATATATTCGGAATATTAAAATTAATTTATAATTAATATTTTATTAAACTCAATTGAAGACAGTGTTAGTGAAATACAAATAGAAACAAGTATTTCCGATTAAATAAGTTCGCTGACTATTTCGACGTCGACCTTCGAGGAACACCAAATAGAGAGAATATAATAAACGACGTCAATTCAAACATGATGTTTAATTACGCCGCTGATAAAACACAGCAAACACTGAATATGTCATTCTTGCTACCTAAAAAAAAAAAACATTTTTTGTGAGCATTACCTATGTGGTACATAAAATCAAATCGTAATACAATAAAATATTTTCAATATTTTTAGTAAAGAGATGATAATAGATTCAGATATATCATTCCCTCCCTGAAAATTCTGACAGTTTTGACAATTTGAGAACTGAATTATTACAAATTTGGAAAACGTGCGGTTAAGTTAATAGTTCTTTAGATTTGGGCCCAAAAGTTTCCGATTCCTTTTTTATCTTTGTTTTAAATAAGGTA
The DNA here is from genome assembly GCA_037355905.1 of Heliconius aoede. Taxonomy (NCBI): domain Eukaryota; kingdom Metazoa; phylum Arthropoda; class Insecta; order Lepidoptera; family Nymphalidae; genus Heliconius; species Heliconius aoede. The sequence continues at coordinate 144,345 of JBAIZZ010000052.1, read as the reverse complement.
AAGGTGATAATATTTTTTTTTGTTTCATACATCCCAAATATAACAGGGCAGGGAAATATTATCCTACCTTTGAAATTCTTCGTTATACCATTCTCCGGTGAACCTACCCGAGCGAGGAAAAAACTTGACTAATTCCCTCGAGTTAGAATCAAATCCACAGCCATCGTCTTTAAATTTAAACTCAGCCCCACTGCGCTACTATGGCACCAATGTCATTTTTTCTTAATAATTTATATGAATAAAAAAACTAAATATAAAAAAACATCATACAAAGATCAATTCTAAACTAAACTCGAGGCCCATGAAAGAGATCCACCCAGATACACCCATAATACAAGCTCTAGATACACCCATCATATACGTTGGTATTTTCCCCAAACTAATCGGGAAAGGAAACAAATGAATTCCCAAATACAAATAAAAACGAGCAATATACAATAGATAGGTTTATTTTCGCATATTTGGTAAAAGTTCTAGAAAATAAATGTCTATATCTATGGCTGTCTACATGAATAGGTGTGAGATTTTTTTTAAGACAACAAAGTATAGTTTAGGAAAAATAAATACTTACAGACACGAAGGTGGAGTATGATAAATCTTGTATTCCAAAAGCTTTAAGTATGAGAGGTTTTTGAGCTTGTGCACATCCAATAAGAATCATGTATCTTATGTCGTTATGAGTAGTCTCCACCATGTCACATACATGCCAGCCGCAATAAAACATTGCATTTGATAGTAACGAAGCCTATAGAAGATGGATATGAAATATTAAACTTATTAACTACATATATTTTATATATACATACATCCTTAAAAAGAAATGATAAAAGATACATACCTGATACGTGATTTCTCCTGCATTCCAAAGATTCAAAGCTAGCAAAAAGAAAAGGGACCCAACAAATGTATAAGTCATGAAAGCGTTCGTCAAGTTCATGTGAGGGGAAAGCTGGAAGTTGGCAAGATATTTCAGTTTCACGAATAACTTTAATTCTTTGTTTTAGAAGTTCACGCTTACCGCCAGACGAAGCAGAAGCAAAACTGCGACTGCCGAACTCTCGCAAACTTGCAGCGACATTATGATTCCGAAAATACGATGAATTTCCTCCGCTAGACTGAACAACAAAAACAAATAATAATATAGAAAAGTTATAATATAATAAAATATCTATATTACAATTATAACATAGTTCTCACAAAATTAATTTTTGATGTAAGATAATCCCACGTAAGCACTGCACTCTCAATATTCTCGTTGCAGACTGATTGTTCATAATTTTTAAGTTATTATAAAAATTTCTTCCTATTCTGTCATAATAATTACACAGTGTAACAAATTTGTAAGCCATTATAATGAGATGTATGATCGGCATACAGTCGACTGCGATCATTGGAAGCATCATATATAACCAAGTCGTGTAAAAGAAAACTCGAAGGGCACTAGCCATGAAGGAATGGTCGTAGTACGACGGTAAGTATGTGACCACTGTATAGAATGGTGTTCCTGGAAGTTTAAACGCTACATATAGTAATAATATATTTGTAAACGTACCTAGGTAGGACTTTTTATTTGTTTTAATTTTATTTTAATATTAACAATTATAGAGCTTCAATCAATTATACATTAGATTAAGGATTACCGCCTAAAAAACAGCCCGAAAAATAAAAGCTCAAAAAATTATGTCTTTTTTGCCTCCTCGCATCGGGACCCAGCGACCGCACATGAGTAACCCGCATCCCATTGATATTAAACAATGATAGTTATGATTTTTTTTAAGAATAAATGTTTTTTCGAACAATATTTTCACTTTAACTTATATATAGATAAAAATGAAACTACGTATGTCTTGCTTTAATTGAATTACCTTCTACAATCACTTTTCTGAAGCTCTCTATCCCATAAGAGATTAAAGATAAGTAAACAGTTATCACATATAAGCCGATGCCCCATAGAACTTTGTTATGTTGCCTTTTCATGACACGTACCTCTTCAATATCACTCATGACTAAAGCCATTTCATTATTTAATTTAATTATAGAAGATTTATAATAAAATACGATAAGCATTTTAAGTAGAATAATATCATGGATAGCGGCGAACATGACAGCAGATTTCTGTTCCACTTCTGGAAAATCTCCAAATAACGCTGCTAAGTTCTCGAGGAAAATCATAATAAAGTAAACGCTAAATGAGATTAAAGTATAAACTCTATAAATTTTACTTTCTTTCACGACGTTACAGAAAAAGTCGCCGGCTCCTGCGTAATAAACGTACTTGCAAAAAGACGTCACCAAGCTCTTGGTGCTGGGTGACATTTTAGATACTTTAATCAAGACAAATGGGTATAATTCTTCTATTATATATCTATCGCAGCCGACAACTTAGCGCGTTATAAAAAAAATGTAAAAGTCAAGCGAGCTTAATATAAATTAAAAAGCACCAGAAACTTCATCTAATTAATAATTTAGTGGTAATGAACGTTGTCGAGTGAGTTATTATGGCAAACTTTGAAAGTTTTGGTTTCTGTACTATATATTAAATAATTTATTATTGATACTCGTATTGTTGTTTACCTGATAGTAATTGGAAAAGTTTCGTGGTATACGTATGTTTATGTATGAGTGTATTCTCGGTGGTTAATTAACCATTTTAATATAATTAATAAGGCATTTATTCGTAAACTTACGCAATATGTACTATAATTATATTTTCTATAATTTATATTATAAATCGATATATTTTTCATATTGTTTATCACAAGAATACTAAATAAATATATTGTAATAAAAAAGCTAAAAAATGAAAGTAGCTTTAATTAATAATGAGAGAAGGCCGTGGTGAGATAAACTTCTACACAATATTTTCTTTTTCATATAACGTTAGGGTTCATTTATATTCAAATTAAATATATTATTTTATAATTTTTTATTTTTTTAAATCATCAAAATACAAATATTCTGATTCTGTATAAAAACTCTTTACGGTTAACGAATATTCGAATTTCACCATATTGTTAAATAATTATTGCATACGCTATTAACTCAGTTAATTATAATTCTTCAATAAAAAAAAAATGTGAAGATAATAAAACTATCTCAGAATGAAATCTTCCCGAGGGTTACTTGAAATATAATTCAGAAAATAAGCTTCGTGTGATCCCATATTAACATGTCTCAAAAAATACTTTCGAGCTTTAGGATCTTTCCTTCCAAAAAAGGACGAAGAATTCTCTGAGAAAAGTTTCAGTTCAATAATCATGAATAAGTTTTTTGAATGTTATAGTTAACTGGCCGTCGTCCGAAATTTTGTTTGGGTAGATTTTAAGACGTAAAATGGAAAATCTCATCCCGATTAACCGGATATCAATTCTCGAGCTGGAAGTTACCCTACAAGGGTCCACTCTCTAACCTACCTAAATCTCAAATGTCCACTATTTTTAGAAAAACAAAGAGTATTTTTTGTACTAAAGTAGTCATAATTTACAACCCTAGTTCGTATTTCCACATGTGTATGTAGACGACCCGTATTATTATGTGCATTGATATTATCATTATGTAAAACTTCTTTATTAAGAAAGTTAATATTATATGCAATCCATAAAGTAACTTAAGTACCTATACTATAGACTTGGAATTGGAAGATAATATTGAAATAATAAACCTAATGTCAAAAAGGTTTCTAACGTCTTTTTCCAATAGACATGTATAACAATATATCTACGAATCTCCCAGGGGAAGAACGGCACGGATCACGTACGAGAATTGTTTTTCGAAGAACCCAACATTACCTCTCACTTTGAGAGGAAAACTTTATACCCTATTCCTCACAGAGGCATTATTTCAACGAATTTCTCAAAGTGCGATAACGTGTCTGAAGATACAAAAAGGATGAAGGAGGTACCTTCGTCGCGTTGATGATTAGAACACGATTCCCACAAGTATACCTTGTGACTTCGGAACTGCTTTAAGATTTATTTTGGTCTTTATCATATTTGGATAACGATATTATGGGTATTTTTTTTTACATTTATACAAGTCTTATATCAAAATAGTTTCCAAAGTCGATAGTAATAATACAAAGCGTAATAAATACAAGTTATTTTTTAGTTGAATACAATGCCGCCCTTTGCCTCGCCACCAGAGCGTTGAAATGAATATGTTTTATTTCTTCGAGTCGCAATCGAACCCACACCCTGTCGCGTTTACAGTCACGCGCTTGCGCACCAGTTTAAATATTACAAAAAAATAGTTTTAATACTATCAACCGGTGCGTACACTGAGCAGGTATCAAACAATATAGTTGCGTATCCATTAACGTAACGTCGCTGTCCATTCAAAAGGAAATACACGCTTCGATACACTGCACTTACAATTATTATGCTTAAGAGGATTAGTCTATACGCAATACTAAGGGTTATTAATCATAATTCTCAATATGTCATATCTATAAAAAAATGAGGCCAGGATTGTTATGAAAAAAAACAATCAGCTTCAGGCTGTATCTCGCATGCAGCGGGGTAGGCAGAGGGAACCTGGTATTAAAACACTCCGTCCCCCACTCTCCGCCGAATTATGAAGGCATTGCGTGTTGAGTGACGGAACTCAACGCTGCAATTTGCCTAGTCACCATAGCGAAGAAATGAAAATATTAATTTAAATAAATAAATATTTCATTTCCTCGAACGGGGATCGAACTCACAATCAGTCGAGTTTGCAGTGTCATACTTATGCCTCTGCGCCGCGATTAGCCTCAAGTTATTCTCTATGTTCATTTGACATCGCGTTTAATTACAAATTATTAAACTACACCATTGCGCCTTGTGAAGTACGGTCAACAAGTCGTGGCCGCCCTGAAGTTAGCTTTTCTGAACTTTTGTGCGTTGCTCACTCCGAAAAAAAGTAATAGAGAGAGAGAGAGTAAATAGTAGAACATTAGTGCCACACCTTCGTTATTTCATAAAACGCGAAAGAAAAAACTTTGTATTGATTGTTTGCTCGATATAGTATTTGTATTTTAAAATTCAAATAAATTATTTTGTTAAGTTTAAAATAAGTGTTGATTAGATTTCCGACATCGGCTCACCAAAGTAGACTGCATTGTGTACAATTTAACGGCACATTTACTTCCATTAAGGGGCCTGGCAGCCATCTCAATATTGCAAACGGTCACTCTATATTTTGGAATCCAGCCAACCATCGTTACTTATACCGACATATTCCCAATCGTAGATTAAACTACCTGTAAATTAATAGTCGTAAATATATAAGTTCTTAGTTTGCAGTTTCAAATATATTTTTAATAAAATTTCTCTTTGATACCTAAAATTTACAATATAACTATATGTAATATAACTATTATTTATCAGGAACTCAATTTATATATTTCAAATATTTATTATATTTCAAAAGATATTGTATTTCAAATTACCAACATTGAAAAATGTCACATTCAGTGACAAAATGTATGATATTTAGTCAGCTATTTTGCTTACATGAATATCATAAAAAATAAAGAAATAACAATAAAACGAATCTAAAAGAATTATTTATCTTATATTTTAAATATATATAAAAAGTAAGTCTTAAGTATAATAACCTTATCAATAATTTAGATGAAGTGAAATTAAAAAAAACTGAGAATCACTTTATTTTGAATTGCTTGAATGCTTTGGAAAAATAAACCTGTAAAATAAAATTATATAGAAATTTTCTTTTAACCATAATATAGGATAAAATTCACTTTGAAATCCTTAATTAGTGGAATCTACTTGTGAATTGAATTATCTTTGCCTTTTAGTCATTTAGAGACTGATTAAAATAATTAAAGCGTCATTGAGACGTCATTGAAGCACGTCTATGTTGACATGAGGATTGTAGGTTTGAATCTGGTGCGTAAATATCTGTATTTAATTATACAAATACTCAGACTGTACAAATAAAATAAACCGTTGGGCTCTACGACCCTGTACCACAATAGAGAGATAGTATGTAGTATGTATACATTTTTTTTTATTAAAAGAAACTACATCCACGGGCTCGTCATTGCCCGCGCCTTTTTTATTATATTATTACTTTGTTTATAAGGCGTGTCAACATTTCGGGATTAGCTTAGAGTATTACATAATGTAAACCTTAAGTAGATTTTTTTTTGTTATATTCTATAATAAGTATGTATACATTAAAAGATATCTTAACTTTTTAATCAACACGAGAGCGTCTTAATTTGATGCTAACTTCTCTCAAGTTATACTGAGAATTCTGGAAAATCTAGGAAGATTAAATACTGGACAAAGGAAATATAAAACAATTCTTCTTGTAAAAAATTTTATTCAAGCGAGTCGTGGTAAACGTGTGGGTTCGATTTCTAATATTTTCATATCCTTAAAATCCACCATTCAATATGCAGTATGCAGAATTCAGCGGAATGTGGAAATGAGGTGTGTGAGGAGGGAACGGAGTGTCGTAACACTACATTCCCTCTACCTATATATAATAAATGTTGGGCTATATAGAGAAGCTAAAAAAAGTTTGCCTGTAATTAATATTTCATGTAACAAATAACTTGCCCAACCTGTATATGTCAATAAAATAATTAAATAAATTTATTGCGTTCATAAAATTACATTACTTTAATTACTTTACATGTAATATAATATATATCATTTTCCAAGTAACAAATAGAGAAACAGCACAATAAATATTATTTTAAGTGCACAGAGTAGAGAAACATATGACTATTTCTTATTTCATGAAGAAAATCCGAGTTTTGTTTGTCAACATGGTTGGCAGCACTGGGAAAAGCCATTTTAAAGTTAAATTACTTTAAAGTTTGCTATTTCCGAATGCCCGCTGCCTCTCAGTTGAGAGACGCACCGCTTTTTAGAGAAAAATATGAATCTCTTGTAAGTCTCATCTAAAAATAAGTACTTTGTAGCAAACCACAACAAATATATCGAACGCAATGACCCCGTAAAGCAACGATATATTATATTTTTTATTATTAGGTAGGTTGAGGCCAAACGTGGAGCAGAGGCATAGTGTAATTGTGCACTGCGACAAGTTACGGGTTCGATTCCGGCTCGAGGAAATGAAATATTTAAAACTATCATGTCTTCGCTCTGGTGTCAAGGCAATGCGCGGCGTTGAGTTTTCAATATACCACTGCTCCACTTTTTAGTAATATATACAGAATAAATTAAACTAATTGTGAAAAAACCATGTCTTAAATATATTTAATTAAATTATAATTTAATTAAGCATAAAAAAAATATATAACGACTGCTGTTGTAAGCTATTTAGTAATAAGCTATAATAATTGATAAAATTTTTAAAAAACGTTAAAATTGATTAGGTACTAAAAATGTTTATATAAATTGTTTGATTAATTGAACGGCCCGCTTGAACTATACAGTTAAGTGTTTATTCATCTGAATTACTTTCGTGTATATTTAATTAATATTATCATTTTAAAAGCGATCCATCCATTAGAAACTATAATTTTACCCAATTATTTTGTAACAGTTTCTACATTTATGAACCCATTTAAATAAAAGAAACAAAACAAACAGACAAACTGAGAAAATTATAGTCAAAAATTTTAAAAATCATTGTTTTCGGTTCTTTTACATTGATACATGAAAATTTTGGTATATATTTTGGTACAGACAGCGACCAGCTATCATTTTATATGTATAAATTGTTATTATATACCTACATAGATACCTACCTGTAACCTAACTATCATTGCACAAATACCAAACCATTTCAATACTATTGTTGTCAAATTTCTTCTATTTTATAGAATTTGGATCATAGTAACATGCAAGAATGCAGCTTAAGTAATGCCACCCTTTGAGGCAAATACCGTTATAGGAAATACGTTATGCTCACAACCTCTTTGGACACAAGATTGAGCAGCGAATATTCAATCGCTTTATCAATTCACCAAAGATAGCTTCAACCAAGTAACTATCATTCCTGACAAAGCATGGGGCTTTAGTATAGAATTAACAAAAAAAGATAGTAAATTGTTGTATATTTACACGTTTAGCCTTTGCAAGCGATACAATGAACCAGCCACCCTGAATTCATTGTGAATAAAAAATCTCTTCCAGCTAAAATTTTTATTAAAATTTCTTTTATTCTAAACTTATATAATTATATTATTATTTGCACAATTAATTGAAAGTTTGCTACCGTTATTTGTATATTAATCTTCAACAAACTTATAATTGACTAAGTAATTTCAATTGACAGTACAGCTTAAATACGATAGTTAATTTAAAGCGAGATTTTTAATTGTACAATTTTTGTTATTTCAATGTGTAGGTAGGTAAAGGACTAATAATATATGGGACTGTAAGAGTATTGAATGTGCGAGGCCGTTGGGGCACAGGAGCACAAGCGAGGCGAATTTCATACAAAGGCTGCAAAAATGATGCATAAAAGCTTTTAACTAAGTTGTCTTCAAATTTCAAGCAACAACTTTCTAGCTTGTGTTTTGTGATACCTCGACGTGATCTAGACATAAATGGTTTTGACAGACGGACAAACGGACAACAAACTGATACTATATGGGTTCCATTACTTCCCTTTTAGATATGAAAAAAGATTAAATGGCAAAACGTGGTAAATAGAATTCAAAATATCACCTAAATAAACTGAACAAATTTTTGCTACTACGATCACTGTGTAATAAGAACGAGGAAAAAGAAAATTAAGTTCAAAAATAAGTACAATCGCGGACCCTTGATCTAACTTTGAACTTGTTTCTTCTTAGAGAAATTAATGTATAAAATTAACTTAAGGACATACAACTGTTTTACTGATTTTTTTTTTGTATTCAGAGTGGCGAAGCTTAAAAAAAATAATATCTAGCAGTACATTTAAACTATAAAAACATATTGTATTTCTTTTGATGATTACAAATTTCAAAATACCAATTTTAAGTTAACATGTAAATGTGATTTGGCTGAGGAGCGATCTATTTGTTTCCCATAAAACCCGCGAGACTCGTTGCAAACAAACGCTAAGTTTATCCGAATGCCCGTGTTGTAGTCAAGAATGCCCTAATCGGCCATTTGGTAGCGTTAAACCCCTATTTATTATACTAACTATCCGAACACTATCGCTTTCTGAGCGAGTCCGAGAACGTTTCTGCGTTTCTTACCGACCATTTGTCTGTACCCTCTTACTAATTCAACGACACGAAAGAGCCGCCGAGATAACAACTCTGTTTGGGAGATTACCGATAGGTGCAGCAATTACTGTGATAATTATTGATTTATTGACATATTATTTTAGTGTTATTGACATATCAGCCTATTTATAAATACGTAGTATAAAAACAGATCCCATATAGGATAATGGCTCTCCGTCTGTCGAAAGCATTTATCTCTATCAAAGTTGACGTCATATTAGGAATCTCTGAAACGTCTAGATGCATCCTCTCTCGCTGACCAACGAGCGAAGTTTACTCTCTTTAGTGTATAAACACAAAATATAAATTTAAATAAATATTTCATTTCCTTGAGTGGGAAACGAACCAACAACCAGCTGCGTTTACAGTCACAGTCACATATATTTATACATAATTGTCGAAATATCCATATCGATTAAATATTCTATTTTATATGTTATAATAACAAAAATATATTATTTTGTATCCAGCCTATCATTCCTACTAAATAAAGGCCATTATTATTCCATTACGATGTCAATATAAGGACAAAAATAGGAAAGAGCTTCTGCGTCGTAATTATTTATATTTATTTAAACACAAGCGCCCACGACTTCGCCCGCTTGAACAACGATTATGTTTATTTAATAAACTAACTTGGTTCGGTAATATATTTTTTAATATTTACTTATATAACTTCTATTATAATATAAAAAATTAATTGAGTTAAAGTTTCGTAATTTCCATAAAGGTTTTTTATTGCATCGCTTATGTTATATGTTATATAACATTATTATGTCTAACAAATTAATTTCTCAAATGTAAGAAATTAGTCTAAACTACTCCCTGTCAGCTTGTATGGAACATACATTTTTCACCCTGTGATAATATTTCAAGATATCTTTTTAATACAATGTTTAGAACTGTTTTTTTTATTAATCCAAAACTAATAATCTTTGGACATTACAACTGGAACTGCGGCGATGGCAGCTCACCTTCCATTTTAAACCACTGATATCTTTTAAACTGACAAAATTTTAAACAAAATATTTAAAAATTATTCTCTGCTCTACGTATTTCATTAGCCGCGCTTAGAATAATCATGTAACGTAATTGTTACGTATTCAGATTATTGAATACATTGTTAACCACAAAGGTAGATATGTAATTTAGTATAATAATACTATTTCTTCCCTTACAAAAGCTATTGATTAAACATTATGATGGCAGTGCACCATAAACACATCCCCTGTGTATACGGTTATACATTTACGTATTGATAAAATCAATTTTTACATTAGATAAAATTATTGAATTTCTAGCGTCATAAATTTATCGTGTTAAGAGTTTTAAATACAGATTTAGGACATACTAGTTTTGTAAGATCGTTTAAGATACTTCTAATTTTGTAAGTCAATAAGGGTAAACAAACACTGAAGTATGAAACATAAACAAAAATTAAACAATACTCAGAATAGAAACAAAGAATTTAAATTAAAAAGAAAAAATGAAAAATACAACATTCTGATTGGAAAATTGACAATAGGGAAATATTTGCGAAATGAATTAGAAACATCAACAACACACGGCCTGTCTTACACGGTGAATAACAAAATTCACAGTTTAGAGAAGTAAGTAATATTCGACTTTTTCTTTTTTTTTTTTTGTATATTCCAGCTACATCCACAGGTTGGCTAGAAAATATCGCGTGACGGACCGTAAATCTATCTAATAAAAAAAATGTAAGCCTCTACAAGGTTTAGAGCACCGGGCATGTGCGAGTCGTGCTCACCCACCGAAAGCTCCGAACAAAAATTGGAGATCTCGAGCTTTTTATGAAATTCAAGCTTAGCTTAGCCAGATCCATTTCATTTGACACCTCATTTGAACTAGCAGCTTTAATACTAAAATTTTACCCCCTTTTTAAGCCTGTTATTTTTTAAGATTTAACCAAAAACGTATAGTTTTCAGATTTTTCCTTAATACGAGGTTTTTTTACGAAATAAACAGCAAAAAATTGGTTTCTTAAAGAAAGTTGAAAGTTTGAAAACTTTTAGTATTTATTTTTAATTAGGTATTGTTAACCTCATTTTTTCAACAAGGATTAAAGAATGTACTTGCACATACTTCATGAGAATTGTTTTTCTTCCACAGGATCTTTTGGATAACTAGTTTCATAATATGTTTTGCCATCGTTTTTCTTTTATTAAACATACAGTACTCGAGATTCATGGTAACTTTTTATTGAATTATTTTTATATAATTAGTTAAATTTTTCCTGTCTTTTCTTTGAACTAAAAATATCGTTACTTTTCATTGTCAATAATAAATTTAAATTTAAATCAAATAATTAAGTATACTTTTTATATACTCTTATAGGCTGCACCTACAGTAATGAGTGTTGAGATGAATTACTTTGATTGGAATATTTCTTATCCTGCAATAACTCTTTGTCCACTTTACAAACCGGATGTTGAGAGATTTCGATCGTTTATTGAGTAAGTCATATTCTAAGCAATAAGTGCGCATTGAGGCTCTCGAGAAAATGAAATATTTATTTAAATTTATATTTCCATTTCTTCGCACTGGTACTGAGGCAAAGCGCGACGTTGAGTTACGTTTAATATTAAGTATAATATATACATATAATACAAAAAACAAATATTTTTAACACAATATGCTATTTTTTTTTCTTTGCAGTGCTACGAATAATGTAACCGGATTAAATGTAGACGCTTATATGTGGGCTATATCACAATCGGCATTGGACACTTTGGAATATTTAGACCTAACTATTCCAGACGATGTAATTGCAGCAAGTATCTACCACTATATTAAAATTTATATTTCTAAGTAATATTGTTTTCTAGCATTAAGGTGTATCACTAAGCAGCAGTTTAGGGACCTTAGTGTTAAAACACTCCACATTACCCACACACAGGCACTGTGTCTCAACAGGCCTCGACACCAGAGCGAAGAAATTAAAATATTAAAATTTCATTGATTCAAGTGGAAATCGAACACACAACCTGTCACGTTTAGCACATTCTGTGCCCCTGCGCCACAAGTGGCCTCAATGTAATATTTATTACATGTACGTAAGAGTATATTGGTAGCACTGCAGTAAATTCATGTATTATTGTGACTAGTTAATTCATCCAAAAGACTATGCAACAGTAGCGGCTTCGGTGTTCAGGAAATTTGAAAACAGCTGGCTGACCACTAATACGAACTGGTCGATTGGCGTTGAGGCGGCCATGACGGAAATGGGAATGTGCCACGTGATCAATTCCAATGTTGCAAAATACGATACGCCCGAGTGAGCATTGTTTTTTACATTAATAACAAAACAAGAATATTTCTTCAAAATTACATGAAAAGTAATTATATATATAAAATGTGTACATATTTGAAATTATTCAATTAAAAACTCTCAAGGCGTCTTATTATATTTTATTTCTTTCATTTATTTCTAGGAAGGGAAAAAAACGTGACCAACCTTATATAAAGAACAACATTGAACTATCCGTCTTCGAAGCTGACTTTCACATAGAGTTAGCAAATTATGCGCCTGTTTACAAGGTATTTTTTTTACATATTATTTTGGTCTCCGAAACTAAAAATCCAGTAACTTCTAAATCAGTTAAGCCATAAATAATATTTGTAGGTATTCATCCATAGCCCTGATGAAATCACAACTAGCACCACGTCAACTTTCATTTTTGATGTTGAGGGCGTTATAAGATTCGGTCTCTCTGTGTGGAGTAGTCGTATCTCCGAAGATTTACGATACAAGTCTTTGCGTCTTAGAAAGTGCCGGTATGAAACAGTAATATTTTCTAGTTTATATATTTTTTTTCAACCCTAAACTATATCCCGCATGTAGCAGGATAGGCAGAGGGAGCCTAGTGTTAAGACACTCCGCTCCCTACTTTCCACCGAAATCTTAAGTCATTGAGGAGCCTAACGCCGCCCTCTACCTCAACACTAAAGCGAAGAAATGAAAATATTAAATATTGGATTTCCTCGAGTAAGAATCGAACACGCAATTTATGTTAATTTTAACTGAAGATTAATTATAACATCACTGATATCTTATAAATTATAAAATGTATAGGGCCATTAGGTGAATGAAAAAAATATTAAATACATGAAATATATAAATATGAAATAAATAATAAACTTAAAACGTCTAAATTTTTCACCTTTTATATTAAAAATAACCTAGACCTGGACCCAGAATACAGTTCAGCATCTACAATAAACAGTGGAAAGTAAATTAATTTGTTTCATTTCAGTTTTATTGACGAACCCACAGATGACAGATATCCTATTTATTCGTACAGCCATTGTATTCTGGAATGTAGAATTAATATGATTCAAAAGCTTTGTGGATGTGTTCCTCACTTTTACCGGCCACTAAGTAGGTGTGCAGTATAATAAACTTGTAATAATACATATTTAGTATCTAAGATAAAAATTACAAGGAGCAAACCGTGACTGTAAACGCGATAGTGGGTTTGATTTTCACTACTACTAAAATATTTAATATTTTCATTTCTTTGCTGTGGTTCGGAGACAAAGCGCGGCGTTGAATTCCGCCATTCAACCAAAATTCGGTAAAAAGTGGGGAGCGGAATCACTTATAGGCTTCCTTTGCCTTCCCTAGTATATGCAAATTACAGCGTGAAGCTGAAACATAAACCGGACAAGTGCGAGCCAGGCTCGCTCACTGAGGGTTCCGTACAAAAATTAGAAGTCTTGAACTTTTTTTGAAATTCAGGCTTAGCTTACCCAGAACCGTTTCATGTGATACCTCACTTGAACAAGCGGCTTTAAAACTAAATTTTGCCCGCCTTTTTAAGATTTAACCACAAATTACAGTTTTCAGATTTTAAAAAATACCAGTTACATTTACTTTATTTATAAATACATAAGTTTCTAACTACATTATTTTGCATTTTGCAGAACATGAACGCACTTGCTTCGTATACGAATTAAAATGCGTTCTTTACTTTAGAAAAGAAATAATAGCTTTGGAAGCATCTAAGGAAATTATTCAAAAATATACCAACGTCGAGGGTCTACCGCGCATATCTCGTGACTGTGGCTGCCTCAATTCCTGTGAACTTGATATATATTATAAGGATAACGAAGACTATATATCTGGATCTAAAATGAACAAGCTCATAGTAAAAATAACATCTTTTCCAAAAGTCAGAGTTGTTAGAGACATTATATTTGACTATTATGACATTTTGCGTAAGTAAGCCTTATAATTATATAATAGTAAATATTACGCAAGTATAAACGAGTCCTAAATAACGTGTTATCTTTTTTTATTATAATATAATGTCCATTAGAAACAAAAATAATTAGTGCTCCTTATATTTTATTATTTTATACCAAATGTCCTCCTATAGTATATATAAGTACGTTAAAATACAGTATTTTTATATGATAAGACCGGACAAGCACGAGTCAGACACGCCCACCGAGGGTTCCGTACAAAAATTGGAGGTTTCAAGCCCTTTCATCTGATACCTCACTCAGCGGTTTTGATAACAAAGTTTGCCCCCCTTAAAGGTTATGATTTTTTTGGATTTAACGACAAATGTATAGTTTTCTTATTTTTACCTGAACTAGTTTTACCTGTAGATACTAGCTGCCAAATTTTAAGTTATTGGGAAGTACCCTATTAATTTTGATTCCCTTAAGTGTCGAAATACTCATGTTTTACTATTTAAGGCTATAATTCTTATGATTTAATCACAAATGTATGGTTTTCAGACTTTAATCCTGAACTAGTACTACTTGTAGATGCTAGCTGCAAAATTTCGTAGTTCTAAGTTAACCGGAAGCACCCTATTCATTTTGATTTTGACTTAAACGGCCATATCTTATCTATCTTTTTTCTAAGTAAATATAAAAATATATTTTTGTTCAGGAAATCATCGGGCCATAGATATGAGTATATGATCTAAATTTTAATTCGATATCTCCAAGCGTTCCTGAGATAAAGGGTCTGGATAGACAGATAGACAGACAGACAGACGGACAACTTCTGATCTTATAAGGTTTTCTTTTTTTTCAAAAAGTATGGAACCTATTAAAAATGAAATTAAAATAAATAAAACTATTCGTTTTTGTTTCAGTAAGAAGCGGAGGAGTTGTAAATTTAATTATTGGCAGTTCGATAATGTCTCTAATGGAATTCTGTTTAGTTCTTATAAAAGTTTCTATTTACATTATAATCAAAGTGATTACTTATTTTTTGAAGTATCTTTGAAGATAGTTTATCTTTTCCCATTGATATTATATTGTAGTAAGCAAATTCGGCAATATCTTCGCTAACCTTCATCCTAAATTCCATTTTAAAAAGCCATAGGAATATTGTTATAATGTCAAATGTTATATATATATATATATATATATATATAACACTGTACCTACAACCTATGGAAGTGTAATATGGATTGTTCGGTGAGACCGCTGTACCACGACGGCTCCCTCCTGTACAGGGCGGAGGACCGCGCCGAGATCTTCGCCAACTACCTGATGTGCTAGTTTACAACCAACCCGTCCAGATGCCCGGTAGTCTACGCTCAGCTGGTGTATGATGTGGACAACACGCAAGGAGCCACAACCATCCATACCATCGTCACCAGCTCCATTTTTCTCCCCCTCGGCAGTGAGGAAAGCCGCAGGGAAGATGAAAAAAAGAAAAGCCCCAGGTCGTGATGGCGTAACTAATAGAGTCTTTGGACACCTAAAAATTGACCTCCCATCACACCCTATTGTCTCTCAGTCAAGTAGAATAGACTCCATTAACTGCTAAGGATACACCCCCAAATAAATCTCTCCTAGTCCAAGCTCGTATTGTAAAGGATATCCGAAGTATGAACAGTGTCATAAAAACACTTGCTAGGTAAATAGTTTACGCAATCCACGAAAACATGAGTGTTACATCAATTAATATAAACTTTATCTTGGAAGCGGCCAAGGAATTGTTTGGCCGGTGATATTTATCCAGAGCCAGTTTTGGATCCAGTCAATTTTATCTATACCAGTTTTATTTCTTAAATACAATACTTCTTAAATAAAATACCTATGCAGGTGCCTGTAAAAAAATAAGAAAAAAAGATTAACATATTAAAATAACAAATGCATATTTTGTATACTTATTAGATTTATTTCCTATATTTTTGCTCCATATCAGTTTTCTTAACTAAATAATTAACATTAACTAACAGGTTTAATGGCCAATAATATCACAAATTAACCCATCTTATGTAAAACATAATTAATATATTACTTTTCTACATGAACGTATTTTTCTTCTTGTGGTATTTTTCATTACATATGATGAAATCAAATACTCAAAAAATAAAGCCGCCTATATTAGAGTTGAAGTAAAAATTGTTCGATTGTGATGTAATAACGCAGTTGTTCCACCTGCAATACGAAACAATTCCATAAATAATATGTCCACGACATCAATATGTAAAATAAAATAAAACTACCAAGATATGACAAATTAAAGAAAACTGTTGTATTTTTTTTTTCGGCCTCACGCCCACCTTGTGCATCTTTCCCTCATAGCAGGGGAGGCAGAGCGAGGCTAGTAGGGTTGAGTGGCGAAACTCAACACCAGACCAAAGAAATTAAAATATTTAACATTTCATTTCCTCGAGCGGGAATCGAACCCGCAACCTATCGTGTCATACCGTCAACTAGATTGGTGGTTGCTTGTTAATTTATATGGATAAATTAGATATATATTAATAGTACAGTAAATAATATATGATGATTACTTTACATACTAGAAACACTAAATGTGGTCAATACACAAAGTGATATGACGTAAAATTATACGTATCATTTACGCACTTAGGTAAGCTAAGTGCTGTCTATTTCTATCTGTAAACACGTTGAAAGTATCTTAGTAATAATTTCTCTCATATGATTTACCACTATATAATGTTCTAATCTTATCTCAATAATTGACATAGGTCTTGATGTCACTTAATGTACTATACGAACTACTTTGTATATAACATCCATATTTTAGAACTAGGTTTTTACTCTTAATAAAAAACAGAATAAAACTGTATTCTGCATAAGGCAGAGTAGGCAGAGGGAACTTAGTGATAAAACACTCCGTTCCCCACTTTCCGTCGATTTTTTCAAAAATATCAACGCCGGGCTATTGC
>JBAIZZ010000052.1:65101-118951 GCA_037355905.1 Heliconius aoede | reverse complement strand
ACACTCGTTGCCTTTAGACTTTAGTTCTTCAACACTTAAGGACTGAGGCTCCTTTTTAGCGTCTTCCATGTTACAAATAAATTAAATGCAAATATATAAATTGTTAAAAGAATGTATCATATGAACGAATAAAACATATTTTTTAATTGAATAAAAAATAAAATTTTAAAAGCCAATCATTTAAAGAACTTCGGATCAGATAGCATTAACTGTCAATGTCAAAATGACTGCAAAATTCGGATAATTCAAACGGTATTTATTTTACTATTTATTTATTTAAATATTAGACTAAAAAATAAATATCAACACTTGATAGTATTATTTACATTAAGATAAAACGGATCAAGGTAAATTTTCGTAGGAGATAGCCATTGTAAAGATAATATTTTTAATATATGGCACTCTAAAATAATAAATAACACGTAGAGTTTTATATTTTCTTTATAAACAATGTAATGTGTAAAATTATTTATATTGTGTGTAATACGTATGTCAAGACGATACAAAATTTCATCTGTATGTATCATTTATCAAATTTTAAATTTTATATGGACATTGTACAATATGTGTGTTCTGTGCTAACAATATATCTGTCAGAGTCAGAGATTGATCTGAAAAGCTTTTAAGACAGCGTCAGTAGATTTGCGGTCGTGTAAAAATAAGATATTGTTAGTTATTTTGTTAACTACTTAGCTAATAAATGATTTAAGCTTAACACAGAATGGGTATTAAGGACGCCGCCATTTACTTAGACAATCAGTTTAATACATATTATGCGGGTCAAACAATTAATGGTAGAATAGAATATGTGTTTGACAGTCCAAAAAAAGTTCGAGGTGAGTGAAATACATACACTGTATAAAAATAATAATTACACTCTATGAGTCATAGTTTGCTTATTTCATATCCTTAACAGCATTTTTGTTTGTAATTACGTCACTTAAAGACACGGTATTTAATTTTTTGCTTTAGGAATCCACGTAAAATTCAAAGGAGAAGCTCACACTGAGTGGAGTGAGAGCAAAGAGGAACAAGATGCAGAAGGAAAAACTCAATCAACTGATACTATTCATACGGGAAATGAAGAATACTTTCAAATTACTTATTACCTATTGGGAAGTAATACAGGTAGAATAAAATTTGTAAACATAACATATTTAAAATTTTGAGTTCCATAGCAAATTTTGTGGGCATCCAGGGTCTGATTGTAAACTCCATAGTTGTGAGTTTGATAGTTGAATTTTTTGCATTTCCTTGCATGATGAATGAGAGATGAATACAGCCTAATTTATCTAAATTTTTAATTGGGTAGACACTGGCAAGCAGAGAACAAAATGTCTTAATAATGGGTTCTCTCTGCTTACCCTCATTGTAGAAAAAAGTGAGAAACAAATGGAAATAAATAAGTTTTTTAATTTTCAAGATACAAACTGCAGATAAACTCATTTTACATGTATATTATTTTTTTTAGGCAATGAAATTGAAATCCCTGCTGGAAAACAAGTATACAACTTCACATGTGCTTTACCGCCAGTATTGCCATCTTCATTTGAAGGACCACATGGCTTTGTGCGCTATACTGTGAAAATCACATTGGACCGTCCATGGAAGTTTGATCAAGAAACCAAAATGGCCTTTACTGTTATCAATGCAATGGATTTAAATTTAAACCCTTCTTATCGAGTAAGATCTTGGTTTGAATAATTTAATATCAGATTCAAATATTCTTTAAAATAATATTTTGTACAGATTTTTGTAAGAACTTTTAAATTTTTAACTCGGAAGGCAGTTCTGCTAAGAGAGTTGCCAAAAAATTCAGAAGCTAGTCAATAATAATGTTGCAAATTTATTATTACACTGATAGCCATTCTGCATGACATTCAATTGATATTAATTCTATACATTTTTATCTTTAAATAATAAAAAATAACTTTGTTGTTAGTGTTGTTTTTACATTTATTTTTAATACAAGTAATCATAAACTTAGAATAGAGGGCAGAATTTTATTATAGACACAGATTTTATTTAAATTTCCTTTTTTTTAGATATTCCTTGTTATGCATAAGTCACAATTAATTTTAGGATAATTTTTTTAGGAACCAGTACATTTTCAAATGGAAAAAACTTTTTGTTGCTTTTGCTGTGCATCCCCACCGCTATGTGTAGATGTGAGAGCCCCAGTTTCAGGATACTGCCCTGGTCAAGTGATACCGATCACAATAGATATTGAGAACAAGAGCAATGTGCAGTTGCATCTTGTAAAGATTTTCCTAAGAAAGGTATCTATGATGTTGACTATAAATATATATTTTTCTTTTTTTATAGCCTCTTGCTTTATCTAGGGCATCCGTAAGTATTGCATAAAGCAATCATCAGATTGCTTTTCCACTCACCCTGCAATATTCACGGACCTAATGGGTGGAAAAAACATGGCCTTAATTTCAAATTTTAAAATCATGATGAAGGAAATAAAGATACTATGATAATTATTTTGGTTTTGGACTTAATTTTATTCAATCAAGTTGAATGAGTTAAATATATATATTGCTTTCCAATAGGGAAACATAACATACAAATGAAATATCATTATACAAAGTAATATAAAGTAGTGATCATATGATGTAGGTTAGTCTAAGAGAATCTAGTGTTACAACTCTCCTTTCCCCAGGTACCACCCAATTTTCAAGACATTGCAAGATGTGTATCAAATGAAAATAATTCATTTTCCCAAGTGGTGGTCAAATCAAGAACTGTAATATTTACAGTGAGAGACAGTGCGATTGTGCCATGACGGCTGTCATATATAATTATATAATTCTTATATTCTTCAAATATCTTTCAAGGTAGTCACATATAGAGCAACATCTCCTTCATCAGTGACAAAGAAAACCAAAGATGTCATTTTAACTGTCCAAGAAGGTCCGGCACCAGCTGGAACAACTAAGCACTGGAATTTGACTATGGAGGTACCACCAACACCTCCATCGAATCTTGTTAATTGTAACATTATAGATTTGGATTATGATTTAAAGGTAAGCTTCTATCTGCATCTTGAAATGTAATCAATATTTGTGTTTTTTACATTAATATTGCATACTACCATTATGTCTGATGAAATTTTTAATTGTAAAATGCTCTATATCTTTTATTGGCATGGGCTTCTTCCTTATCGATTTTATATATATACCCAGTATAGCGATATACCCAGTTTTATCTATCTATCCATTCATCTTATATTTACAAAAATCATTCTATTAAAAAAAAGTATTGAATTATATTATAAATATGTAATTTCCATTTGGTAAGTAAAACAGGAAATTCAATGCATATTCAACGTTTGAAATTGTATAAATGGTTTATTATCTTTTATTTATTTAATACAATCTAATTTGATATGATGATATATTAATTTGTTGATTGTGTTTGATTTACACTCGAGGAAACAAAGTCATCTGACGCGGCGCGGCGTTAAGTTTGGGCACTCAACACGCAATGCCTCTAGATTTCGGCGGAAAGTGGGAAATTGAAGTATCTTTATTAGACCAGAATGTCTTAATACTCGGTTCCCATGTTGCCTCAGTGTACCATGCGGGATACAAAAAAAGATATATTTGATTTAATTTTTTGTTGTTTCAGGTGGAATGTGTAGTGTCAGGCATGCACATAAACATGAAGGATCGTAAATATATAACGATAGGTACGGTGCCTTTAGTTGGCCTGGCCAATGCACCCTCAGCCCCACCCAGCGAACTTCCCTCGCCCAGTCAACCTGCTGTGCTACCAGTGGCACCTGGGGAACCAGCGCAACCTGGGGTTGTAAGTACAGTGGAAACTTTATCCGGTATAATTATAATCTATATATCTATTTTAGTTTTTAATGTATCTATCTATATATCTATAATGAATTATAATCTATATATAAATATTATAAAAAGGTGTGGAAAAAATTGCGCTGCTTACAACTTGTTAAATAAATAATTCAGAATTTTTCAGAATTTCATTCAGTCGCGACGTGGTCCATAATTGTGAATATTAGGCGTTTGGCTAATCGAAAATTTGGATGATCGGAAGTATGATGAAAAAATGGGTTTTGCATAAGTAGTACATAATATTATGCATTTTTATATATATATATATATATAAATTTGATGAAAAATTTTACAGATGGGAGGTGAAATCCCTGGTGGTTGGGTGGTGCCCGGGGCGCCTGCGCAGCCGCCGCCGTACCAATCACTTTATCCCACCCTTTGTGAGTAGTTTTATTTAAATACTATTTCTATTATTTACTCTAGTTCTGAATAATTTAATTCAAGCCATATAAATATTATATATTCTCAACAGCTCAACCAATATACAAAGAATCTCCATATTCAGCGCGATCCATACAAGACCGCGGGGAAAGCAACAACATGGCGATTTCTGGACCGCCCCGTTTCGCGCCCTACTATCCGACTTACGCTGTGCAACCTCCACCGTTGCCACAATAAATATTTATATAAGAACACCTTCTATGTAAGACATATTACAACGCTAATTATTGGAACCAATTGCTTTTTCTAAATATCCAGAACCTATTAAAATATATATTACAAATAAATTTTAATTTCAGTTTAGAATGAGTAGCGTGACGAGCATACACTCAATTTAAATAGTAAATATAACTATGTTTATAAAATGTAAATGTTTACAAAATGTCTGAAGGCAGATGATACATAATGCAATCATTTAAACAGCTAAATATGATTTTGGATTTTCATTCTTTTTAATTATTTCCTTTCTAGTGACCAATGCGCACAATTCCAGCAAACGTAACTTCTAGGCGGCCACAATTCGTCGACCGGCCTCTTCTTTACTAATTCTGTGCCATTGATCGTTATTCCAATTTGTGTATATAGTTATTTATCTTTTTTACTCTCTCTTTCTTAAAGCAGAGAATTAGGCCGGGTACTCTGTCTGACCTGCAATGTGCAGGAATACAGAAGAATATTTCGATTACCTACTTGTTGGTTTAGTATGTTATATAATATACAGAGTTTTAAGACTATTTACAATTTTATAAATTTAGAATATTAAATGTTTATAGCACACTATATTCGGTAAAGGCAGCATTTGTATATTTGTTTATGATACTAACATTTTATTTTAGTTATTAATACTAACATGAAATATATTCATACATTAAAGATATATTTTTTGTTTTTGAATGGACTACAGTTTAAAAATGTCGTTGTAAATAAATATTTATACATCCTGATGTTTAAAAAATTTTTTATGCAAAACTTAAACAACATAACATGTAGTTATATTGTAGAGGCAAAAAAATTCTAAACAAAAAAATATAAAAAAGTAATAAATCGTTGAACCATTTCTTTTACCAGAAATTAAAATAATCCTATTACTTCAGGTAACAAATTATCTATGTGAGGAATTTAATTTGAATCCGTTTAGATATTTGTGGGTTCAATTATAATAAAGTCGATATTTTCAAAGTAAATGTGCTTAAGGCTTTAATGTGCCAAAATATTATAGCGCGGTTTGTACGCTTTACAACAGCATGCTTTTATCTAATTGGGTTTTTCTCAGTTCATGCGTTTTTTCTACAAAGCAAGCTACGGGGAGCAGGAATATTAATATATATGTATTTTTATTAAGATATGTAGCTATTAAAGATTAACAAATATAATTTACATTTTGTTATAACGTAGTTAAGGATATTAAGTGTGTAATCTCAAATTACTAATTTATTTGAAGTCGCCTATGTATTACCATTTTTATATATTTTATTTACATGTTACTTTTTAATAAAAAAATATATTACACAAGTGTTGTTTTCTTTTTATTTAACTTATTTTCTTTGGGGGCGTTGAAGTTACACTCGTATATAAGACATAATGCGAAATATTGCAGCAAGAGTTGTCATATAACGTAACAATTCATTGAAGTGGTGGAAAGCAGTCATTGGGTTACATACATTTGAATAATAAATAATAAAGATAAGGGGCCATAAATATTAGTTTATTTTACGGATAAGCACTCAATCGGATGGTGTGTATTCTATTATAAATTTTTAATTCGTTTAAAATTCGTTTTTAATAATATTAAAAACGATAGTATAAGCACAATCGTAACTTACCAATAACTTGATATCACGTAACGTTATGTCAAGAAAGAGTACAGCCACTCAGCTTACGAAGGGAAAAATCGTGGTGCTGAGTTTCCCCAAATCGCTATACCGGCAGAATTCAATGGAACGGAAGTTTCTCAACACTGGGTTCCCAGGTTCTCTCTGCCTACACTGCTATGAGCGGGATTTTAAGATAGTAATAAAGTGTGTGTGTGTATGTTGCATGCATACATGCGTAACATACATTAATGACTTACACTTTTAATATATTTTTATGACAACACATAAAAAAGGGTGAAATAAATAATACGTATTTTAAAATGAGTCTTTATTGATTTTCCTTCATAAAATAAATCATACAATGAATTGAGCATTTTCAGTAAAATTTATAATTTTTGAAATAGTTAAAACAATTCCATAGGATTTTTTAATAAGTGTATAAGAACTAAGAATTCACAATATATACTTTCAATAAATTAGACGTTTAAATATATTTCATATTGGTAAAATTGGTAATATTTAGAGGTTATTTTTGCAACATATTTCAAACCATTGTAACCCAAAGGAAAGAACAAATGGATAATTATAATGTGGTTTGTAAAGTAAAACATGTCTTCAAATTTTTATAAAAGTTGTTGCAAAAATGAAAACGAAACACGAAATATTTTATAAATATATGTGTATGATAAATAAGTTTAAAACAAAAGAGAGTAGTAAGAGTTATAAAAACTTAATTTGGAACATGTTCAATGTTCAAAATTCAAAAAGATTACATTTTATAATTTATGAAGAAAAAGCAATATGATATTATTGCTGGATATTGTCTAATAGCGTTGATTTTAATGATTGCTTAAATCGACGATAATGATTAATGAAAACAAAACCGTAATGAGATGCCCTAAACGAATAGTTATACGATACTAATATTTCTTTTTTTTTTTTTTGTTATTTTAAACATAAAGAAGTTATCTACTTTAACAGAGTGAAGAGTCCATACCGTCAGACTTTATCTGGTACATGTTAATTATACATTTATTGTAAGTTTAAACATGAATTTTGTGCATAATGGCTGTAGACACGTAGATTAACCGTTTCTCTATGAACCAATATCAAATATTCCCAAAGTTTAAACAACCTTATTATTTACTATTCTTGTGATTTATGTAAATGGGAATCTATCGCTATGCGTAAGTGGATGCCGTGGCAAGTCATGTGTCATTTTCTCGTCAGAGGTCAATGTGGGCGGGGGTCAGTAGTTCGTCGGGCCCCGCCGTCGGCGAGACCGCATTCCCTTCGACGTCCGAAAAAGATCGGGAATCGCTCGTTCGTGTACACTCCAGTGAAGTCCGAGCCGCAGCGCTCGTGTTACCTACTACATGCTCCATCATCTCCATCCTCGGGTCTCGGCCTTAACCTTCGTGTACACGTGAGTCGAGTTAGCGGCGACGCTTCCGTTCTCGTCAGTGCCGTATTCCACGGGGAGTGTTCTGCGACGGCGGCCTCCACTCAGTACTGACGGAATCCGCCCTGGTAGGTCGAGTCCTGCGACAGCAGTCCGTCCGGCTGCGACGGGCAGTCCTGGACGGCGGACTCCTGGCTGAAGTCCGGCTGCGACGCGCCCTGCGATAACGACAGCTGCGGCTGCTGCGACAGCGGCTCCTGCGATAACCGCGAGCGCCGCTTGTGGGGCTTCGCTGCGCTCGAGGGGACCTGGGCGCGCTGCAGACCCCTGTGTGCGGCGAAGGCGGCGGGCGGTACGGGCGCGTGCAGCATGGCCGCTTGCTCGGGCCCTACGTAGGCGAGTGGGTCGCGCAGCGGGCGCGCACGGTCGTATATAGAACCTGGCACCATCGCCTCGCGCGCGTCGAACATGGACGTCGACATGAAATGCGAGCCCGGGTTCTGTGCGTTTACTAACTTCTTCGGTTTCGCGAACTGTATCGCTGACTCCTTCAAGTTGGACAGCGGTCCTTCAGTGAGCACTCGGCGTTCTTTGTAAAATGCAAGTAGATGGTTCCACAGCGTCTGCTTGCTGAGGACCTTGGGATTGCCGACGACGATCAACCCGTACTTGGCGCGAGTCAGCGCTACGTTAAGACGCCGAGGGTCACTTAAGAAACCGATGCCCTGGTGTTCGTTGGAGCGGACGCAGGACATTATTATTATATCTTTTTCTCGTCCCTGGAAAGCATCGACGCTCGCCACTTCGATCTCTTGATAGAGTTTTGCATGTAAGCTTCCCTGGTACTGCATGTGCTGCACTAAATAGGATCTTTGTCCCTCGTAAGGTGTTATTATTCCTATCTGCTCGGGACGTACACCAGCTTTCAGAAAGCGAGTGGTAAGTTTTTCGACATTAGCTGCTTCTGTTCTATTTAAATATGACGTTCCAGATCCTGCAATTTCTTCTTGTCCTTGCGTAACATAAAAGAACATAGGACGATCAGGCCTAGGCCACGGAAAATCAATTTTATGGAGGCGACGTTCTTCTGCACTGACTCCATTTTGTAACGACCCCTCATAGAAGAAGTCAGATGGAAACCGTGACAATTCAGGGTGCATACGATACTGAACCTCCAACCTGAAGGGCCGTATACCTAGCACTACCAGCCTTTCGAAGAGACTTTGACTGAGTCCTGCTTTCGCTGCTTTCTTGCACATTACAACAGGCCCCAGTTGGCAATGGTCACCCACAAGTATCAACTGCCTTGCGCCCAATACAACCGGCACCATGCACTCTGGTTCCGTAGACTGCATGCCTTCATCAATCAATATGGACTGGAAGCGCATCCTTGCGACACGTGGATCTCCAGCACCGACACAAGTAGTACACACTACGTCCGCAGCATCCAATAATCTCCTCTCGGCCGCACGCCTCAAAGCCCGGTATCTTCTTTCATCAGCTGCCGACAATTCTCCAGCTTCTTCCTTCAATCTTGTCAATTTTCTAAGTTCACTATCAGCAGAGCCCAGTACCCGAGCTTGTTCGTGTAATGCTAGAAACGACACCGACGACTCCATCGCTTCTCTCGACTTGGCGCAAAGGCGGACAACTTTTAATCCTGTTTTATGTATTTTCTCTGTGAGTTGGTCAACTGCAGTGTTTGAGGGCGCGCATACGAGTACGGGCCCACCATTTTGTCTTACTAGTTGATATACAATAGTAGCTGAAGTGACAGTTTTGCCTGTACCTGGAGGGCCTTGAATTAGAGACAAGGGGCGTTGTAATGCATGTTTGACGGCATACACCTGAAAGTTAGAAAAGAAGTTTATTTTTTGGTATTATACTTTGGTTTATTTAATAAATTAATTTCATATTTCAATAAATGTTCATATCTTTTGAATTAATTTCTGTGCTCCAAAGAACTGTGAGCTTTAAGGACTATGTGGCCGCCTGAGAGGGTGTCAACTTACATAGATAATCCTACATCTTGAAATCATATAATCTCGTTTTTTCTATCATCATACAAACAATATTAAACACAAAACATTGAAAACTAAAGATTTGGCCAATTCAATATAACAGTTCTAAAAGAACTCTTTTACAAAGTAGCAGTTTTATTGAACGACATACTTCAAATTGAAATAGTTCTTGTATTCTATCAAAATATCTGTATATATTAGTGGTACTCTCATAATAATCGGTTCAGATTGTCTGGAGGTTAGCCCGAATAAACAGAGACAGACACAAATTTAAAAATTGTTTAATTGTTTTAGTATTGTGTAAAACTATGAGCACGGCAAGCCCAGTTTTCCTGCATAATCTCTGATCCTGATCCTAAATCTAGAAATGTCGGGGCATTTATCTATATACAAATTCTAAACTAAAGATTCAGTCAATTCAGTGAAACAGTTGTATAAAACAACTTTTACGGCAATTATTGTCAAACTAAGTACTTTATATTGACATAACTTTTGTATTTGTGATCTGATTGTAATAAAATAACCCCTGTATGTTAACGGAAGCTTGCCAGAATCCAATAGTGATAAATGCATTTAAATCTGTTAAGCCAATTCTGAGATTAGCGATAACAAACGCACAAACAGATAAATTAAATTATTCTTTCGGGTTCTATTACGTTAATAAAGGTTCCCAATAACATTTTTACACAACCCTATATATTATACCCTTATAATTTTATTATAAATATAGATTTTACACACCTGAGATCTGTTCAGATCAGGTAATTTGGGGGCACTAAAATGCTTGGGCAAGTGCACCCGAAATAAAACTTCTTCCACCTCATGGCCCAAAAGACGTCGGTATATGTATCCCGATACAGATGAGTCATCCACCGCAAATTTACGTAGGGCTAATTGCATTCTGAAATGAAAAATAATACAATACAAATATATATACAGACAAACAAAATTTTAGATACCATAATTCTTGATTCCATACAATTAATGTATTATATTAATGTATATTTTTATTTATTAATATAATTAATTTAATTTATTCAAATTAATTAAAATAGAACTTAAAATAAAAAAAAGACGAAAAAACAAATAAATAAAAAGCTGAAGCCGTTGTGACATCATCCGAGTACACAACAAAAAAATAACCCCAATCAAACAATCAAAAATTTACAAGCTAAACAAAATATTTTACCTATCAAAAGAAGTGCTCTTCCATATAAAATCGACCACAAAATTAGAAGTGCAATCCGCAGGAGCTCCAGCACCACTCTTCAGTTCCAGACCGACGTCATCTCCGTAGTTGTCCGGTACTTTGATCACGTGACCAACACCAGACCACGCCTTGTGGAGTTCTCCCACGTATCTGTAAAAAATTTGAATTTTAATATATTGGGTGATCCATAGAAATATTGCTTACTTAATAATTTCAAATGTATTGCCTTATTAAATTAACAAATATGTTTGCGCTATTCAGTGGCAGAATGCCGCGCTTTAAAATTTTAATCATTTCCTTGAGTGCAATTGAGCCCATAACCAGATGCAAAACACTAATATTTATATAAAAAGTAACTGTTAGAATTAAAATGTAATCAAATGAAAATATTTGAGTAATTATATAAAATAGTGATTACAATCTACTACTCTTAGTACATGATGTTACGTATGCGAATGCACAAAGAATAGGATCCTCACCCTATATTAGAGGCCTACATTTATAAACGTGGGATTGTGGTACATTCACATTTCTCTACACCTAATGCCCTACATGATGTGGTGGACTCAAACTAGCGTAGCGCCGGTTAAACACAATGCAAACAATATCTTAATTAAAATAAAAAAGAATATTTATATAGTAGTAACCTTAATCTCAATTCATCTCCATGCATAAGCTTCATATCGCTATCAGTTTTGGCAAGTGTAAAATATGCAATGGTTTTTTTATTTAGTCCCACGTCCCAGCGGACTTCTATGCCTTCTTGAGTTTGTGACTCCTTCAAGCGCTTGTCGTAATCAGCCTCTAATTTTACGAGCGGACCAAATATATTTTGATATTGGTAACCATCTTCATATCTATAAAAGAAAAATATATATAGATATACATAAAGTTGAGTAAATAAATAAGTTGTAACAAGCTTTTAAAGAAATCTACGTAGTTTGATAAGAATGTATAAGGTCAGATGGTCAGAGCGTTCGGACGATATCTGAGAGATGCAAACGCAGGTTCGATTATATATTAAATTTTTTTATGTTTAGGAAAACATACATATAGAAATCTCAGATCAGAAAAAAAAACAAGTATTAACGAATAAGATGAAGTAAGACGAACACGATTGGGGGTTTCATTCCCATTTGGCATAATTATTTGCCTCGCTCAGATAACAAGACGAACGGCGTTAAATTTTGCCACCCGACAGTTTGTCTTGAAGATTAATCTTCAAGACAAACTGTCGGGTTACTGTCGGGGTACTGTTGAATTTGCTTAAGCAAAAAGTGAGAAAAAAAATTGTTTAAATAACCTTAATAAAACTTGATGTGGCTCTTCATCCACTCCAGGTTTCTCAAGGTCTTGGAAAGTGGCATCCACGTTATCACGCCACAGCTCTTCTAGACGACCAATCTGTTGTGGTGTCACCTGTAATACAAAAAATCTAATTTATTATATAAAAATATCATAATAAATTATTATACTAACCTCTTGCAAGGATCCAAATAATTATGTCCCATGAATCACATCATTTTCTAACCTTCACTCCTTATCATAGCAGTTTACCATATTTTACAATTTATTTTTATCATAAAGTATATATTATATTTTTATGCATAAATATTATATTTTAAAGTGTAATGCTATCAAATTTAAAAACCCTCCCTCTTTGTCATACTTTGTCGACAATCTCCTTTCACCTTAATATGTGAAGTAATTTATGGAATGGAATAAAGCATCATGAGTTCCCTAAGTGAGAAAATTGTGTTTATAATAAGAAATTGCCTTAAAGACTATAAGCCTTATTGCTTTTTTTAGCAAATTTACTTACTTGTCGCGCCCGCATTTGCTCTGCTTCCGACGGCACTTTCACCAACCACGATAAAAATGCACGATCAGCTGTAATAAGTACAGAAAACACTATATTATAAAAAAAAATACAAGCTTACTATTTCACTATTGCTGATGCTTATTTTCTTGCATAAAATCAAAAATTGATGGTAATCTACAATTCATTTTAATTTTTACACTAAATAACTAACTTTCATAAATATACTTTACGAAAGGCAATATTAAATATTTAGGTATAAAAGATATAAAAAAGAAAACTTACAAATCAATGGTTTCCATTGCTCTTGATCCCAGTTCATGTCCTTTAGAGAACTTTGAGCTGCGCACGGCTGCCTGTAAATAGAGTCAAATAATATATCTATCCATCTAATAAAAGATATAATATATAAAGATAGAAAAAAGTAAAAATCGGAAACATAAAAAAAATTATATATGCTAACAATTAACATTTTGATATTTATTCATAACACATTTTGTAAATATTGATCCCATGGAGTGTAATTTTTTTTAATAGGTATAATTAAAAATGTTTTGGTGGTTTTGGCACAGGTTTGATTCTTACTTACAGAAATAAATTATTTTCATTTTCTGCTTTGGCAAAAATAAAATGTCACCACATTCAGTTCCACCAATCAAAATACAATATGTCAAATTAAAGTGGAATGTCAAGAATAATCTCTTAACACCTTTCCGCTTACACTACATGCAAAATATATTTTCTGTTATTACTTATGCATGGTGGAAAATTGTTTAGATAACCAATATTAATTATATCAGTGGTGATGTATGCAATGAACACCATCATAATAATTTTATAAATAGATACCTTAGACTAACAAAAAAGTAACTTACCGACAAAGTAAAACAACAACAGAGTCTGCCTTGGCCGGTATAAAACCTAGCACAAAAACATTTCTAGCACCACAGGAATAGCATTCTAGCAAAGTTTCTCCTAGAGGTCCATCTCTATGTAAAGCTGCTTCTTTATGTTTAGCTCTAACCAGGTGATTGATTATATGAGAACCTGATGTGTTGCCGCGCCCATTACAAAACCTGAAAAAAATGATATAGAATCAAGGATAATACAACGTTTTCAAATTCAACTTGGATTACCAAGTTGAATTTGAAAACATTGTATTATACTACATTATATAAACGTTGTATACTACTACATTAAGCAAAAATTGTATTAACAATTTTTGCTTAATGTAGTAGTTATTTAATTTACTAGTTCTTAACTACTCATATTTTAATATCTCCATCATACTCAAATTATATTTGTTTAAGGAACAAAAGTTTTCTGATAAAAGTTTTAAATAATGACGCTGTCGTCGCGCTACGGCACAAGGGCGTGACTGTAACGCGACGGTTGTGGGTTCGATCCCCACTTCACAATTACAAACACAACTCTCCCAATTTTAAAATTTAATAAATTATAAGTTTGTATCGATTTTCTAAAATTAATTAATTATTATTACTTTAAAGATTTTTCCATTCAAACGTTCAACCCCTATTTTACCCCTTCAGGATTAAAGTTTTTCAAAATCCCTTATTAGTAAGTGTCCTCATTATGAAAATAATAATTTGTTCAAATTTCATGTTTCTTCCAACAGCGGTTACCGCTGTGTGTGCATCTTACCTCAGACAGTGGAAACATCTTTTATATATAAAGATAATAGTTGTATAGTTGGAATGGCTATATACATGATTCAAAATTTATAATGCATTTATGGTATGTTTTGTTTACATTCAAACAGTATTTCCATTGTTGTTACAGTAAAATTGATATAGAATTATGTCACTTGTTTTACTATGGCCTGCAAGTGAAAATCCTTTAGTCCTGTAAGAATGTTTGAAACCCATAGCCGCTGTGATTACAGTAAAGATCATGATAGCAGCAAGCTACAAATGTAATGTAATGTATGTAAACAAATATAATAATATTATATGTTAGTGTTATTTACAAATTTTCATGGAATTTGACAGCTTAATAGTCAGTCTAAACAACACATCCAATCACATAGCAATATGGCAATATGCCAATCTCATTAGATGACATATTTTTACTTATTATGTAGTGTTATATTTATATTTACTTTTTAAGAAATGACAAGGTTATAGTAGAAAACTAAGTGTACTCACCACTTATTACATATATTGCACATAACCACAGTGGCAGGATCGTGTATGCCACAATACTTGCATGCATGTTCAGGTAGATCTTTACTACTGTATAATGCTTCATCTTCTTCTTCAAATTGCAATTCAGCAATAGCATTGGCTACACTTGATACTTTAGAATTTAGATCTGCCCGTCCTAGCCCATTTACCTGTAAAATAACCACATAAATAACTGTGCAAGCCCTAGTTTCTAATTAGGTTATACAATTAGAGATTACTATACTATTGTTGTCTGTAAAAGTCACTCACTTGGTTGGATGTTGGTAAGCCATGATCATGTTGAGAAGCTTGAGTTTGACTTTGGGATGGAAGAGTGAAATCGGTGAATTCAAATTCAGAGCCTTGAGTATCAGCACCGATTAGATCCGCTTCTTCAGTGTCTAAGAATGTGAGCGTTTGGGAACTAGGACCATACGCGTCAACACTCATTTTGCTCCAATGTAATGCTATGATGTAGCGGAAAGTGAAAATTAATCAAAAATTGGAAAATACAATACGTCAAATGCCAGTCCCATAACAAATGCACAATATTTGAAACGTTTTTCTAATAATGATGTTGATGACCAAGAAAATTCGCCATGTTAGCACTCAGCACATGGTTTGTTTCCGTTTACAATCTCATTATTCATTGGCAAATCAAAACATAAAACCTACAAGAACCAATTAAAATGCTGTGATAACTATTACTACCAATAATATTCAAGGAAAATAAAAACCATAGACAATTATTTGTTTTTATGGCTTAAATTCTAGGTAATTTGAGAAATCGTTAAATTATTGTTGTATAAAATTAGTCAGTTCGCTTTCTTTAGAGAGGACTTATAATATATTAGTCTTCATTTTTTACCACAGCGTTTACTGATTTATATCCGTTTTACCTTCTGGTATGACAAAATAGAAATCATATAAAGTATAGTGGTGGGTTACGATTGAAATTTATTTCTCTTTTCAATATTTATCGTATCATAATAAAAGTATATTATTTATTTGTTTTTATTAGCATTTTACGTCTTACGATGTGAGAAATATTAAAAAGATATTATAAAAAGCTTGTGAGTTCTGCTTCTGATTATAGATCCATAGTCCATAGTCCACCACTTTGCCATTTCTAGTCGAGACATAAACATGTAAGGTGTTGATATCTGCGGGTACGGCGTGAAACTTATTAAGAACAATAATAATAAAAGTAATAAATAATAAACAACTCGTATACACATCACTTGCCTAAGATTTTATTGTCAACTGTAAACAAGAAACATATACTAGACTGTAATATTCCCTCATGAGGTGAAAGGAACGTAGTTCAATTCAATCCCAAGAAGATACAAGTTTGCGCGTGGACCACTAAAAACCCCATTTTTCGTAGTCTTTCAA
Organism: Heliconius aoede; assembly: GCA_037355905.1. Taxonomy (NCBI): domain Eukaryota; kingdom Metazoa; phylum Arthropoda; class Insecta; order Lepidoptera; family Nymphalidae; genus Heliconius; species Heliconius aoede. Next base: position 102,797 of record JBAIZZ010000052.1, on the reverse strand, counting down.
AACACTCCCCTTAAAGCCTATGTCAGTATCAGCATGTTGGGCCTTAACGCTTCGAGTGACTGCCAGTATCGCTATCATCTGGAAAGCTAGGCCAAGTTGGCCTCGAAGTAACTGGGGGTTATTAGCAGAGTCGGTACTTCACGCCATAACACCGATTGGCCCTATATGGGGCCCAGGCTAGGCCTCATATGGAGTACTGTTCTCGTCTCTGGGCTGGTGCACCCCAGTATCAGCTTGTACCATTTAGTCGCATACAACGTAAAGCCGTCCGAATTATTGGGGTCCCAAGGATCTGTGAATGGCTTGACACTTTGGTTTTGCGTAGAGACGTCTTCTCGCTGTGCGTTTTCTACAGCTTTAATCATAAATATAATCTCATTAGATAAGAATACTGCTTTGGGAATTTTTAATAGAATGTGAATATTTTAAAAATTATCGTTAATATATTTTCATGCCAATTTTTTCAAGCATTCGAGGCTTTACCTATTATTGTAAAAAAGATAGTAAATTATAATTTCCGCTCTTCCGATCGCGGCCAGTGGGGCATTAGTATTCTTGACGACGCAGTTATTTTGGTACGCCACGAAACGTTGGCGATGGATATAGAATATGTATTTACATTTTCTTTAGTACGTAATTTTGATGCATTTTGTTACTATTGCTAAAATAAAACGGCGAATCTTTCAAACGTTTGCCCTCATCGTCTGTATTACAATAATTGTTTTAAAATCATATATAGAAAAAGAAATAATATAACTTCATAAATAATCCATAACTTTTATTGATTATTCAGTTACAAGTTATAATGGCTTCGTATATTAAATTCACTTATTTAATATTGCTAAGTCGGGTATCTTGGCTTTTACTCTAATGTAAAGTGCATAGTTTATTATAATTTCTCTGTCTGTTTGTGAGAGCAGCATTAAAATCTGTTGAGTAGTTTGACCGTAGCGTACATCTACAGGAATCGACTTTCTTTTGCGATATAGTTTTTTTCACACAGTTATGAAAATAATTATATGAAAATAATTATAATTTTATTCAATATGTTAAATGTAATAAATAAAAACTCTTGTCTTTATAATTGCTTACTTAACAATGCTTACAATAATATTTTATCAGCAAATATAATGTTAGTTGTTTTTGCTATTCGAGATTTGAGGCAGTCACATGGTGGCACAATCGCGCGACTGTAATCGTTATTGTTGTGGGTTCGATTCCCACTCGGGGAAATGAAATATTGCGTGACGCTAAAATAAAAATAAAAGATTTTTAAATTATTCATATCAATTATTATTATTTAAAAGAAAATTACAAAAAAACCTTATAATCATGGCTCGTTACAGCTATAAATTACAATCAACTTTTGTCTTATTAAAATGAATGCTAGGTTAATATAATAATTGCTTTGTCACGTCCTTTCTCTAATTAATAATTATGGCTATGAAGACATAAACAGCCATGGGACAAGTATCATATTTCGGTACATTTAACTTTGAAAACGACAGTTAATTGATGTAAATACATTGTCTGGTGAGAACGACGCCCTATCGCCAGATGTTTTATTTTGTCCTTTTGTAAACCATTTCTGGCACTGCAGCGATATAAAGTTAAGTTATTTATTGGTACTGGGCTGCTATTTTGATGATGATATTTACGAGGTTTTGGTTGTATTCAATAATACTTAACACTGTGGTGTAATACGTTCGTATTTTTAACCGACTTCTGTAAAAGGAGGCTATCAATTCGATTTGTATTTTTTATGTTTGTACCTTAGAACTTTTGACTAGGACACTAGGTGAATCGAGTTAAATGATTTTTTTTTATTTGAAAGCTAGTGCTTCCCGCGTAGTTTTATTTTAGTTTAGTCGATTTCTGACAATGGTATATGGACATTAGAAAATCACATATTTATTTTATAACTTAAATTATATTTATATTTGTATTAAGTATGTGCTCGACAAATGGACCAATAAGTCAATATCAAGCTGATTTGGATAATTCTCTTTATTGGAAAGGGTTACACATGATGTGTAACCCTTTCCAATAAAGAGATCTAAAGGTTTAGTTAAGGTCTGATTATAGGGTCCAGTTGAAATTAAAGAAATCGGTTTTTATGTTAAAAATCATAATTATATTGACATAATTTTAACGTAGTACACATAGACGCACCAAATAATAATACAAGGAAATTACATTTTCCTGTTGTTTGATCTTTGACGTCGACTACCATTCTGTTAAATAAATTCAGATATTTATATAGTTGGCTCATGTAACTGATGACCTTTTGCAAAAATAGTTTTCACTTGAGATGTTTTTTGTTTTTGTATGAAGGCTGCGTGTTCAAATCTGCTGCGAGTTCAAATCTTGCGCGGGTAGAATATTCATGAAGAAAACAACATAGGAAAAGACAAGTGCGTACAGGTCACCTGATGGTAGGTGATCACCGCCGTGCACGATCCTGTATAATAGCAGAGGAGCAACAGGTGCAGTACCGGCCTTCGAGTACCTATATCGTATCTATCTGGAAACACTGCAACAGGTAGACCACTCCAAAATTGCGCAGTACGTTTCACTCTATTTCCATTACTTGTATCAGCTGTTGGCGATGTTTTTTTTACAAAACCTGCGTTTTACGATGGAAATTATAATATAATATTGACTACAATAAGTGTGAAGGCAAAATTATTGAACAACAAGACGTCACTTGGTAAAATAATTCTAGAGTTCCATTTCCTGGTGCCTTTCTCTGTATCTGTTTTTATCATTATTTAATTTGTTTTCTGATCCTTTGATTTCCTGCATCGACAAATAAGAATGTCGAATTAAACTTAAACTAAAAAAAAACTTATATAAATAATATCTTTTGTTGTAAATAGTTAAATGCGGAATTCAACGCCGCGCTCTGTCTCTACACCAGAGCACGTAGGTATTAAACTCACAGGAACCCCCACCAATTAGGAATCGAAACCACGAGCAAATAAACGGTTTGGTTAGGTGTAAACACCTATATTTATGCAAAAGAACTGCGACCTAAAGCTAGCACAATAAAAAGATTGCAAAAGTTTATGGTAAGGTTTAGACTTCCAAGTAAGCGTCAAATTTCAAAAAGTGATTGATTATATTTTAGATCCCAAATATTAATTTATTTGTGCATAGATTTTTTCATATTAAAATTCTTTACATTATAGTCATGCAATAAATTGAAATATACATACGAGTAGTTCTGAATAGAAATTAAAATGCCGACTGTATAATAAAAGATTTAATAGATTTCGAGACAAGGCGTGGTGCGGGAGTAAAATATATAATATTTTCATATTCTCCGCTCTGTCATGAAGGCAAAGCACGGCGTAGAGTTCACCACCAATCAACACGCAATCCTTCCACAATTCGGCGGGAGGTAAGGAGCGGAGGCTCCCTCTGTCCACCCTGCTTCATGCGGGAGACAGCGTGAAGCTGAAAAAAAAAATTACAAAACATTCCTTAAATCTTTATCCATTATATTCTGTATAGAATTATTTATTTATACATTTATTATATAAGTGACAATTTATAGTTTTACGACTCATTTTATTTAATGTATAGGGAACGTGATTATTGAATAATGGAATTACGCAAAGTAGACTCGGAGCTTGCGACTGAGACAATTGCCAGCAATTGGTGCGAATCGGCGCCAGTCCTGATGTCACTACACGAACTGACTGCGTTGCTTATTTTAACTTACTATCATATGTTTTATTTGTATATTAACATTTTCTTTTTGTATTATTTTAATTTTTTCAAAGTAAGTTCTTTCCCCGAGAAAGAAAAATATATTACTTATTCTAGAAAACGTGTAAAAACTTGAACATAACGGGATTTGAGCGGTTTCCAAGAAGCGGGAATTAAAATCTCGCTACGTTCAAATTTTTATACGTTTTCTAAAATAAATATTTGTTTGTATTAGCTACAGTTCTGGAAATATCGTATAAAATCAAAATTATGTTTTTCATCAATATTAATAGCCTATTTAATTAAATTTGAATCGTTCATCGGCACCTCGGCTGAGTGCATGCGATTATAATAATAGCTCTCTATTAGTTTTTTTGCTTGTACATTTTCCAAAGATTTATGAGAAGATGCATTTGTTGATGAATGTGGTTTTAAATAGTATTTTGATGAAATCGTTTTGGTAATAAGTGAAACAAATTATTGGGAGATGAAATCCAAGCGCCCTCAAGAAAGCCTTATGTACTCTATTTGAGGATATCTAATAAAAAATACTTCCAAATTGCTTGCTGAGGATAGTGTCAAAAGTGTTAATATTATGAACGAGAATGAAAACATGAACTTATAGGTACATGCTTTGTAGTAGAACGCACTTGCGCTCACTTGAGATATTTTGAGATACAAATACTTTAAGTAAAATGAATGTTTGCATTACTTGCAGACTTACTGGTAAAGTTAAACATGCCTGCTTGCTTTTACTGTGTTAAAATTATTTATTTTAAATATATAAATAAATTTCATCCGTAAAATATTTTTCTTACAATGATATGCAAAAGTTTTATTTATTCTCCCAGCTGAATTTACAAATAAAATAAAAATAATAAAAGCCCATATGATCGCAGTCTTTTTTGAGTTTTGGACGCGCGGTGCCAGGCGGCCGTACATTTTTTGAATCTCTCGTATCGTATCTGGCGAGTGATCTAACGTACCTTCTTGGAAGCAACATTGCGATTGGATTTTGTTCAGTGTTCACCACTCGCGGTGGTATCGTATGCCTCACTGAATTTTATTTTGTGTGGAAAAAAATGCAATAAAACTTCACGACGTCGTTATATTTTTACTTTTTTTGTGTAAAAAAAAAATATTAAGTTACAATTAGACACATGGCTGTGAAATTTTTGATTTATATAAATTTTTCTATATGCATAATAAGTATAGAGTTCCACAAAATAATAAAATATGAAAGTATTGAGATCCATACTATTGAGATCAGTCGTGATGCACGAGCACAAGGTTCGTACCTCGGATGACTGAGGAAAACTGATTATTATCATATTTTTAATATTTTTAAAGTTTTTTTTTTCACATTTAGGAAAGAAAAATACTTATTAGGAAAGCATATAAAAATTCCCGCTACCTTATTATCTTTTTATATTTTCATATCTTCGATGTTTGGTGGAGTTCTGCCACTCAAGACGCAACGCCTCCTGAATTCGCCGGAAAATAGAAAACGGAGTATCAAAACACTAGCTTCCCTCTGCCTAAGCTGATGTGTGCGGGATACAGATACAACGTGAAGCTGATGTATTTCATTTACAGAAGATATAATATATGAAGTCCCTACCTATCTATATTTTTAAACACACGTAAGCTAAGTAATAGTAAAAATTACATATTCGAAGCACCCTCGGCGCCACAGTTCATCACCATTCGTGGCACGTCCACATTATACATATTAATCAGGAGGCACAAATTGACTGTATAGCAGATACGAGACGACCTTTACTCGTTCACACGACATGATGTAGTACTTAATGAGTAATAGTATAATATAAATGGTTAAAGTTTTGGATTGTGTCAAAGTTTGAGTTCTCTCAACATGCAATATGGAAAAAAGGAGTGTGCTAACACTATATCCCAAGGCTGCCTTGACTGCTGCGTGCGGGCTATAGCGTGAAGTAAAAAAAATAATAATGAATGTGAATGTAGCCTCAGGTGAGGCAGAGGGAATCTAATATTAAAACACTAATAATAATATTATATATTTCATTTCCTCGAGTGTGATTCGAACCCACTACCTACCTGCTTGCCTTTACAATCACACACTTTTACTAATAATTATTAACTATAATAATAATAATAAATATTAATTCAGTAAGTGTTAATACTTAAGCATCTATTTGCAAATAGATGTTAATGACTGCTGCTAGGATCGTCTAGACTACCTAGACGTTACCTACAATGAATTAAGAACAATTTACGACGTATGTGGTTTATGCTTGTAGATAATTTAGTCTACATTTTATTTTAAACTAGGAATTTCTTCAGATACTAAATAAAATTAGTATTCATATAAATAAATCGTTATAGCGTATTAAGCTAAGCTATTGCGCATGGGCACAGGCGCGTGACTGTAATCGCGACGTTTATGGTATCGATTCCCATTCGGGGGGAAGAAACGAAAATATTAATAAATATATCCATTAATGTTTTCGTTTCTTCACAAATCAGAGTGTCTTGACATTAGGTTCCTTCTGTCTACCCTGCTATAAATAGGACACAGCGTGAAGTTAAAAAAAAAAAATTTATTTTGAAATATATTATATATATATCTTTATTTTGAGCTATTTCTTTAACCACTGCGTAGGTAGGTATTCAAATGGATTTTCGATTCATTCTGTGAGATTAATTGATTCTTAAATAAAAAGTAAACATACTAACATAGAATTTAAAAAAAAACAATTTATTTAAAAGCTGTCATTATTAATTTTAAATTACATGGGTGTTGGGTAGCACCGACCATGGCTTAGAGATCAGTAGGCGTTATAACATATAACGATGTAACCAGTTTTTATTAAATATTTGACTACATAAACTAGTAGTAACTATGGAAATTAATAAATATAATATATATATATATATATATTTTTCTATATATATATATATTTCTTCGCTCTGGTGTCGAGACAAAGCGCGGCGTTGAGTTCTGCCACTCAACACGCAATGGCTCCAGAATTCGGCAGAAAGTGGGGAGCGGGGTGTCTTAACACCGAGGTTCCCTCTGTCTACCCTGCTGTGTGCGGGATACAGCGTGAAGCAAAAAAAAAATAGACTTACAATTTGCTTTATATCGTTCAATTTAGGACAAGGTTTTATCCTTAATAGGATGATTTATGTTTACTGCGACATTAAATAAATAAACTTAAATTAATAGGCGCCTAGATCTTGAGGATCAAATTTATTTAGATTGAATTTGCCATAAACAACAATAATAGTTAGAAAGTTAAAATTTTTCTGTAGGTATGTATGTATATTCCTAACACGTCTCTACACGTCCTCTACACGTTAGGTAGTTCCTGTATTGAATAAATTATCGATTCGGGCATGACTGATTGAGATTATGTTTAACTATGAAACACTCATATTTAACAATAGTTTCACACTGTATCCCGCACACAGCTGTGTAGGAAGGAGGAATTTAGTGTTAGGACACTCCGTACCGCACTTTCCGCCGAATTTTTCGAGGCATTGCATGTTGAGTGGCGAAACTCAACGCCGGGTTTTTGCATTGGTGCCAGAGAGAGAGAGAAAATTAAAATATTACATTTAACAAATTTATATAAAGAATTGACATTGTTTATAAAATATATAAAAACAACCTCAGAAATATAGCTCCAGAGTTTTCTATATTTTTTTTGTAATTCTGCATAATTGCTAGGTAACTCACAAGTTTTATTTCTTAAATTAAATTTAACATAATTTTATTTTTCTCTTCCTGGCGCCAACCGTCCATGTCGTCCTTTCAAGTTGTGCATATTTTACTTATCTTATGTACGCGTATAACAAAAGGTATTTTTAATACATGTCGCATTTAGTGAAATAAGTTTTAAAATGTAGACATTAGGCTCTCCTAAATTGTTAACCCATTATAAAGGCCGTCCCTAAGCCTCAATTTCCAATGGAATTTAGTAATAGCAGGACAATAAAACCGTATCAAAGCAACAGGAAAATAAAAATAAATACAAACAGATATTAGCACACACATCTCATATTATTATATCCTGGGCCTGAGAAACGGGGAACTGAATTGTCGAGACATTTTGTGTTGAGTGGCGGAATTCAACGCCATGCTTTCTCTCTCTCGTTAGTAGAGCGAAGGTATTACCATGGGGGGAAAATATATTTGCATACGCTCACGCATATTGTAATTACCGACTTCATAATAATGTCAGTTATACGTATTATTAAATATTATATAAGTATTTAAAATTACCTCACAGGGCTATTATTATTATTAACAAAAAATAAACAATAACTGTGTTCTTAGACCAAATAAATTGTTTGTACAAAACACCGTTTGCCATATTTCGTAGAATGTCTAGTCGATATTTCCGCTTCTATGGAAATATAAAACCGTAAATGCCTATTACTTTTTCATTTAGTATATTATACAACACTACAATTAACGAAATAAGTTTGAATGTGAAAGTAATTGCTGTAGTAACTGAAATTATGACGATTATTTTCTTAGATCAGATTAGAATTGTTTGCTATAGAAAAAATAAAAATTAATATTTTAAATATAACTTATGTTTAGAGTGACATCTTTAAACAGAATCCTGCCAATATATAAATATGAAAGTTTTTTAATATGGACCGTATAAGTTTGTTTATGATATATGTATATAATATTATAATTCTAATTATTAATTACACTTTATTTGTTATATATATTATTATAACTTATATATTTATTTAATCTTGTCCTTTATTACATGAACATCGAATTACAATTTAAGTGAAATTAGATAAAAAGACATTTTTTTTGTTTTTAAATTCATGTCGTAAAAACTTCATGTGACTTCTTTTAAAATCAATGAAATCAAACTAGGCATGCATTGTTTAAACATAGCAAAGCAACGCATTTTTGACGCAAGATGTCGTCAACGTCATCACGTTAAGAGCGATGAATAGAATATAATGTCAGATTTATTATTTCATTGAGGTATCCAATAATAATAATAATAATATGCCTTCCAAATTCTCTTAGGTTAAATCGTTTGTGTCCCTGGGAACAAAACGATAAATATGCTACGAAAATTATTTGAACATTATAAATAAATTACTTTTTTCACACATCAGTTACATAAATGTGAATTTATTACGAATTAATGAATGTAATGTCTTAACACTAGGTTCCAGGTTCTCTCTGCTAAAAACAATAAAAAAAAAATACATGTAATGTGCTCATTTAATTGCTTTACCGTATTATTTTTCAAATTATTATATAATTTAATTAAAATAACACACCAAAGAAACATACGTAAATTGGAAGTTTGAAAACATAAATTTATTACAAAAATTATTTGATCAAGAGCAAGATGCGATAGACATAAGGCACTTTTCTCGATTCTCATTTCCCATTAACGAGTCTCGTTTAGCCGTATTAGGTTTACTTCATTCCTTTTAAGTAAAGCGAGACCTCGACAGCCCTTAAAGGATTAATTGTAATTGTTACACAGGTACTATTACAGTATGACGTGGGGATCTGCCAAATTCATACAGATGACGTCATTGACGAACATCTTAGACTAAGTTAAAGTTTATGTGATTACTATTATTCTTATATTGTTAATGTGAATGTAAGTTTGTTTGTGACGCTTTCACGCCAAAACTGTTCAGATGACTGATTGTTATGAAACATTCACATTTTCTTAGAGATATTAGAGAGGACATAGAATACTTTTTATTAAAAAATAAACAAAATATATCCTTTGGCTATAATATAAAAATAAGTTTAAGCGATGCGCTCGAGTCTCTAGTATTTTATAAAAAATACATTCATTCATGCCGGACTGGAGAAAAGCTGTAGCTGTAGAAATTATAAAAATATAAGTTTAAAATCGCCACAGATCACAGACACATAATTGTTTAAAAGTTATAGCTGGAACTTCAGAGAGCAGAACTATTCAGAAAAGTTGGTTAATTAATAAAGATATATTTTCAATAAATATTACAAATAATTCGACATGCGTTCTCGTTTTCAATAAATTAATTGAATTTTGCCAACAACCGGTATTTTATTAGGAGCGTGTAACAATTTCAAAAGGTTACTCGTGGAATCAAAAATAAGAGGTTTTTTTTATATCTAAGTATTTCCGGTGTGGCGCACCTCTCCTGCTCAGTCACCTGCGATGCGCTCGCGCCGACCTTCACCGGACTCTATATTCTTTAGTTCGTTAACGCACCTTCGAAGCTAATTATAGACTCAGTGAATGAATTACGAGTAGTGACACATTCTCTTTCTGTGTGTATTTATAAAATAAACTTGCGCATGCTTCAAATTATGTTTGTCTGTTTGTTAGCGATAAATATTGTTTACTATATATTTTATTATGATATAATGCGGTATATGTCATCTAAGCGAAAACTAGATGACAGTTGTGTTTAATTCCCACTCCTCGAGGAAATAAGATATTTAATATTTCATTTCCGCGGCATGGCAAAGCGCGGCGTTGAGATCTGCCACTCAACACGCAATGTCTCCAGAATGGAAACACGTGTCTAATACCTCTGCCTATAGCAGGAAGCTAATAAAAGTAAGATATATGCATTACATAACTTGGATGTATGAATAGTGGGTCTGCTTATATATAAACAAGAAAAATGAACGCGATAGTTCTTATTTTGATACCTACTCAAGAGAATCAAGTATTTCACTTCAAAAACAAAAATATTTCAGTATAAAATTACAATAGATATTTAAGTATAGAATAATATTATAATAAATATTAATATAATAAACAGTCATAGGATTTAAATAACTTGCCAATAATTTCCTTCCTGTAAGATAAGTATCCTATTTGAATGAATCGATACGTACAGGTTTGGATCGAAGTTACATATCGAGCACATTTTGGTGAACTCAGTATAGTATAGTCGTAATTGGCCTTCCCCTTTCGATAGCTTGCAAGTCTAAAGAAATATAAAATATCATTACATAAAAAAGCTTACTTAAAGACGAAACACTGTAATCTTTATAATAAAATTACCATATCAGGTAACTATTGTATGCATATAACGTAAAAAGTATGGTAAGATTGTTATTGGCTTTAATATTTTCGTTGTATCGTAGCATTTATGTTTATTTTACGTCTTACATATTATATTTAACTTTTGTTGTTATTTATAAAATTTATTTAATATATATCTAGAGGTATATCAATGAAAAGAATTTAACTACTTTGCTATGCTTTTTTTATAGACTACAGTAATGCCTGCGAACGTGGAGGGTAGTCCAAGAGATTGTTCATAGATGGCCAGGAATGCTTGAATATCTTATATCTTATTAGCAACGTCTTTAAACTACCAAACTACCTAAGAAAGAGAAATGTAGAAGATTGATGCTTTCGAAATACAGCGCTGGAGGCGGATGCTTAGAATGGACCTTCAATGGTACAATTGTGTTATTTTTTTATAGCATTTTTCGTCAACATGTTACCAGCGTCTTCTGAATTGCTTTGACAACAAATAGATAGACGCAGAGAAGATAGCCTCGAAAACTTAGTAATCGTTGGGAACACATAGTGAAAAAGACCAACAAGACTAGATAATATGGCCAACTCAAAAGACAGGAGCTATTGGGCAGTTCATCCCTTTCAGAATTTAATCTCAACAGGATCACGATCTTCAAACAGAAAGGACGGAACACAGAGAGAGAGAGAGAGAGGATTACCAGTGAAGAAACTTTATTAAACTGTATATTACTGTCTCTTTAAAAAAAAACCCTATTAATGCAGAAATAATTTTAAAAAGAATATTAAAAAATATATAAAATGTATGAACTTTGGCAAGAATCGTCTACTACCTCGTTCACTGCTCAGTGAAGTATGTCTTGTACATTGCGGAGCAGTCGTTGATCTGTCTCGCCCACGCCCAATGATACAGCCATTACACGCTCGATTACCACTAAATTACCTCTACTTTGAGTCCCATGTCCCGACATCAAATCTATATCGCTTATTGAGATTATACAAATATAGAGAAATGCGTATAGTGGTATATTTCAGTATTCTGATACAATATTGGATTTTCTATTAATAGATATGATTTTCTACGTTTTTTTAAAAAAAGGTTACAATATATTGTATTAAGTTTATATATAGGTCTTCGTGATATTGGGACAGGGGTAGGTTCGATCCCCACTCGGGGGAACGACTTCAATCCCCCCCTTCAATCCCCCGACTTCAATCTAGTACCAAGGCAAAAGCTTGACGTTGAGTTCCGGCGCTCAATACACAATGCCTCGAAAAATTTAGCGTAAATTGGGGAATGAAGTGTGGTAACACTAGGTTTCCTCTGCCTATCCTGCTATATACGGGATACAGCGTGAAGCAGATTTTTTTATATACATGTAATGAAATCATATATACAAACGGTATGCAATTTACTAAGGAAAACTATATATATATAACAATTTTCGGGAATCGGTATATTAATATTGTATTATAAAAACTTACAAATTAATATATATTTGACATGTCTATATACTTACTTAAGTAATATATTCGGAGAATTCGAAACAAACTTGCCACATAGTGATTAAATGATACATTGGACTGTTGCACCCCTGTAAATTTCACTTTAAAATGAAGTCGATGCATACTGTATGAGTTCATGTGGGTGTACTGCATTGTATCGAACGTAGATGTATATTCAATATAGTTAGTAGGTATGACGTTCATGAATGGGATATTTTCTTAACCTGCATCTTATATTGTTTTAAATGTAAATCATATTATTAATTTTGATTACAATAGATGATTGACGTATCACAGTGTTACATCTCTTCGATATGCTCAGTTGCAATTCTGGCCAGTTTTCCAGTGGGTGTCGCGGTTAGTGTGCCGCGCTGGTGGGAAAGTCAGCGGGCGGAGGAAGCTGAGTCACAATCGAAATTGATCAAAATGCTAAGCCTTTTTCTAAAATTTAAATATCTTTTTAATATTCTCGAGAGTACTCGAGTATGCCACCGCATTCAGACTTCCAGAGGAAGAATAAAACGCAAATTATAATATTTTTTTGATGCCATTTTATATTTTGACGTCAATTAAATAATTAAGATTTTTTTACAAAAATAATTGTAGGAAAAATAAAACAAAATATATTATAATAATATTTTTCTTGTCATATCCGTTGTCTAATCGTTGTTCTAGCATAAATACAATAAGTGGATAATGGAACTAGTTCTAGAGACTTGTTTAATTAAATGTTTCACCTACATCTGGTGGAAACCACAGAGTCATGTATGGCCATATAGAAAGAAAACTTGTTTTTAAACCAAAAAGCTATTAATAAATTTTGCTGTACAATAGATGCCTCATTTTATTCACGGCACCCATAGGTATATAGTAGAAACTTTTACATTACGAAAGGCGTTAGTGTTTAAATTTTTCTTTCGTATGATACAAAAATGGAACTCATTACCGTAGCCTGTTTTTTTTTATTTAAAAAAATTACAAACAAGTGTGTGCCACTGTAGATAATAAACGTTGACGTTAACTTTCTGGAATCGGACGCAAGCCCATTGCACAGTGCATTCCTACCGGGTTCACATATAAATTTGTATAAACGTGGGTACAAGATTCAATTAGGCTCTACTGAGTAAATTTATAAATTTATTAAAGTATTTTTTTTTATTCTAGGTGTCAATGATTACTGCCTATTGTAATTGCCGTTTTTACAGTAAGCATGAGTAAGAATAATTATAATTGTTAACGGAAAAAAACCGACTGTTCTATTTCAATCGGATGCCATAACCAGAACATAACTAAATCTTCATGAAATTACCCTTGAAGTGTATCCTTTCCAATAAAGAAAGAATCATCGAAATCGGTTGACAGGATATTGAATTATTCGTCTGTTTGTCACGCACATACTTAATGTAAATTTAAGACTTATGTAATTTTCTCATGGATGCCATTGTTAAAAATGGAACCACACACGAAGCGCTAGCTTTTAAATAACAAAGAATGATCAAAATCGGTTCACTCAGTCAAAAGTTCTGAGGTACCAAACGTAAGAAAAAATTGACTTTAATTGATTGAATTGACAGCCTCCTCCTTTTATAGAAATCGGTTTAAAAGAAAGTACTTACAAATGATAAATTTAATAATTATTTCTATTCGGCACTCAGGATCCATAACAAGCGGTAAATATACTACGCTTGAGAAAATTCTGGAAAGTGAACAGTGAAGTGTGTCTTCTAGTTGAAATTAAGTGTAATTAAATGAATTTAGAAGAACCTTTGCAAATAATAAGCCTCCTTCATAAGTGGACGTCGTTGAATAGAGTCTAGTAGTAATTTACAATGTGTTCTTCTCAATGTTTTTGCCTATAACAATTTTCTAGTCATAAATAACACATTATTATTTAAAATAGTTGGCTATTACAAATGTGAAAGGTCAAGTTCAGGAAGCCGAGCGAGCGTAAATACGTTGAAGTTTACAGTGTTCTAACTAAAACAAGCCCTCAGTGATTCACTTCCCAGAATTATTTTCAAGCAGAGCATTTAACATGTGCTACATAAATATCAATCAGATGTACTCCTCAATGATAATATTATTTAATTTAATTCATCCTTCGAGATTACGTTTCACCCGCTTATTTTTCTTTTTAGGGTTCCGTACCACAAAAGGTAAGAACGGAGTCCTTTTCGGATCAATTTTGGTGTCCGTCTGTCGAGACATGGCAGAGGGCTACCACCCACCACTCAATGGACAAAAAAATATTGAATTATATTAACCATGCATGATAGACTATGACGGCTATATATATATTTTGCGTCACCACGCTCCGTGCACCGTCAGAGGTGCTACAGGTGCGTTGTCACATCGACCTATATAGATTACATACAAATTAATTACAATGTTTTTAAATATACTATATGATAATATTATAATTTAATCTTGGAAGTACTTATTAATTACATAAAATCTTCATGAATGGTGATTGCTGTGACCAATGGTTACAAAATAACATCTTAAAATTTATTAGAGACCAATATGTTTGTTCAGATTATGTTGAAAGGTTATATATAATATATTATTTTGCTCTTTGATCTGCAATTAATCTCCGACTTGCAATATTAGGCCTAACATATTAATCAACGTGTCCATTTCATACAGATTAACTTCAATGTTTTAATTTTTTTACTGTGGTTATTTTGTTCAGTCAACGACAAAAAATAGATAACATTATATTATAATAATTTAGCGTATCGTCGTGGCGCAGTGGCACAAGCGTGTACTGTGAACACGATGTTTGTGGTTCGATTTTTACTCCGGGGACTGTAATATTCAATATTTTTATTTTCTCGTTCTCTGTTCATAATATAAAAGAGACGGAGTGTTTCTTTATGCGGTCGACAGCATGAAGCTAAAAATCATTTGTGTATCCTATGTTTATTTACTAAATGAAAATGTGTGTTAGAACGGGTCAGTGCGTGCTTTGCAAGTAAACAAGTAGGGATAGACTACAGAAAACGTGTCAAAACTGATATTATAAATAAGTGAGCCTATTTTCCAATTGCTAATATAGTAAGATGTAACACTTAAGTTATATAAAAGGCCCACAACTAAGTTACTTTGTAAACTTAAACAAATTTGAATGTAAAACCTCTCGTGAGCACATCCTAGTTTCGCTATTGAGGAATTTGTTAGAAATGTTTTAAATTGCTTTCAAATTGTGAAAAACATTGTGATTCAAATCAAGTCTAGCGTAACGTCAGCAAAAACTTAATAAGGCGCTTAGTCTAGTATAACTCTAGTCTATGCGTTTTATTTTGTCAGAATCTATGCATTTTATTTTGTCAGAATCAAAAGCATTACGTATTATATTTTTTTTAGTTTTTTTTTTACAAAAAAATGCAATATATTTTTTCCACAATTATAAAAAAAATGGTTTAATTGTTATATTTACACCTTATATTAATTGTAATATGTTTTTAGTACAATAATTAGCAGAGTTGGTAAATTTATGGCTTCATAATCATATCAAAATTGCCATGCTGCAAAATTGTATTATAGTAATTTTATAGTCATTTTAATGAAATATGGCTCTCTGAATGGTTCTCAGAATTTTATTCAAATGTTTTATTAATATATTAATTAATTATCTTTTTCCTTCTGCCTAAAAATAATTAATGACACATCCACATCTATTTATTGATTACCTGTTCAATGCAATTTTTCTTTTTTAATCTGTTGCAAAAATTCCAGTCTCTTACTCATACTATAAGCGTCAATTTTATTTATTCTACATCGTTATATTTCCTTAATGAATTCTTGAAACTGAGTGTATAATACGAAATGATATTTTTTTTCTGTTGCGAAAGTCCCTATCTGCTTATAATTATATATATTAATTTTATTTACCAATTATTTTACATTATTACCTTTCAAAACTCTATAATTTTAAATTAAAGGTTCTTTTAAATTTCCTCGGTCAGTTATCAGTTTTTGATTAGTTAATAGGTATTTTTGTTTAGGGGCTCTTGGCCTTAATTTTTTTATTATGTTATAATTATCAGCTAGGTCAAATATTTGCAAAATATACATTGAAATACAGATTAAATTACCTTATGGCCTTGATTTAAAAGCCATTGCCTTGCCATTTTTACATAATACGAATATTAGAAAAAATCATTTATTTACTCGTATTATTTCAAATCCAAGTGTCTGTATATTGTAAAATGCAATAATAATAATTATTAAACCTATATATTTTTTTGTAAGTAAAAACTATTCCTCAATGGGACACTTAGTGTCTTAATACTAGCTTCAGCTTGCTTACTGCCTGTTCAGGCAGCTTCACTCTGTATGAGTGAAGCTGATTTTTAATAAAAGTGAAATAAAGGCTTCAAATAGTATAAAAAGAAAATACTTTGAACCGTGAATCTTCTGATATCACGGCCGATGTTCTAATTCTAGCAATTATCAAGATTAGCGTAATTGGCACTTTGTAGAAGAGTGCACGTTGCGATGAATACGATGAGTGGAATACTATGTGAACAATATTTTAATTGAGGCCAGTCGTGGAGCAGGGGTACGAGCGTGTAATTAAACGGGAAAGGTTGTGGGTTCGATTCTCACTCAAAGAAATGCCAGCCCAGTGGGAAGCTTTGCAAAAACAAATTATATTATTTTAATTGTTGATGGTTAATAATAATGCGTTAACAATTGAATTATATATTTACATTATAATGATTATAAAAGGAAGGAAAGTAAAATACTTGACAAATATGAGAAATTACAACGAAAGTTTTCGTCATTATCATATTATGGTAAAGTCTAAAGTGACAATTGCAAACTATTTCCATTGAAGAAGAGACGAGCAACTGCAATTTGAAATTGCTTTAATAATATAGAATTTTTAAGCGTCTCGCTGTATCCTGCACACAGCAGGGAAAGCAAAGGGAACCTAGTGTTAAGTCTCACTCTGTTCCCCGTTTTTGTGACATTGCGCATGGAGTAGCTGAACTCAACGCTGCGGTTATACCTCAACCCCAGTGAGAAGAATTGAAAATAGTAAACATTTCGTTTCCTCGGGTTGGAATCGAACACACAACCTGTTTCGTTTACTTTGTGCCTCTGCGCCACGACTCTGCGGCCTCAATCCAAAATATTGAAAACATATGTATAGTTTAACATATGTATAGTTATATTCATGAGCAATAAAGTCAGTGTCACGAGAGAGTCCCAGCGACCCATTTCACTGAATCTGTGGCTTCCACGGCCGTTCACCTAATGATCTCATCGTCCCAAAATAAAAATTCACTCGTTTAGCTTTAGACCAATTGAATTTGTTTATGGTTCGCTTTCTCGGAGAATCTAGACGCTCTACTTTAGGTAATGCCTCAAGCCTATATGGCATCCTTCGTCTGGACTTTATCGTACCCTGAACAAGAGCTTTCCTTCATAGCTTTTAGTATTATTAAATAATAGCCAAATATCTATTTTTCACGTTTTTTTAAAATGTTATTCTACACACAGGAAAGAAAAATACTTTTTTTCACGACGACTGAAAGATAAATAAATAATTTTAACTAATTTTTATGCTTATTTTTCATTTCTCTACATTTCCATTATAACCTTTATTTTATCTGGACTGCCGTGGGTGACGTATACCACGAGGTGTATTATTCTTAAAAAAAAATTACACCTTCAATACACCAGGTCTACTAAAACAAAAAAAACATCTCTCCCTGTAGAATTTTTCTTGAATATTTAATGCGCAGATCCGATATTTAATGCAATTATTATTATTATTTAACTTTACGTAATCTTTTTATGAGAACATCCATATAGATTAAAAATATAGGAGTGTCATAAAAATCTACTTGTGCTGAAGGCTATGTACGCTATTATATTTTATAACAAGCTTTCACATTAAATATATATCCAGGTACGAGTATCTAATGGTTAATATTAAATTTTAAACCATATTTCTTGTAAGTAAATGCTGGCGGCAATAATCTCGGACATAAGTTCAATAATAAAATTAGTTTATAATGAATCATTCTAGAAATATAATATTTTAAATATAGTAGAAGCTGTTTTAGATAATAAATAATTTTGTTTTGGACACAAAAGTGTTATATAGAATTGTAATATATTATTGTTGCGAGAGTATTATTTTGAAGAAAATGCGAATGATGTTAGGAGTAGGTTTCGTAGATGCAGATGTTCCACCCAGCTCCCTCCCATAAGCTTCACGTTGTGTCCTGCACATAGCAGGGTTGACAAAGGCAACCTGGCAACCTAGTGTTAAGACTCTTCCATTCGCCATTTCCGCCGAATCCTGGAGGAATTGCGTGTCGACCGGCCTCGGTGCCTCAATACCAGAGACTTTCTAAGAACTAGAAATATTGAATATTTTATTTCTTTGTTTGAGAATAGTTTACAGTCGCTTTAAAAAGCTGTAAATTTGTATGGTTTGCCACAGCAGAAGTAAATTTAAAAAAAAGAGTTATTTTAAAAATAGATATATTTGAAGACTTTAAGCCTTATCATTGTGATAGTAGTATAGTTGTATCGTCAAGATAAGGTATATCGTTAATTTTAAAATAAAATTAACAGCATACAGTATATAACATAACATGTACTATAATTTAAGTTTTTTATGACGGTTTGCCCCATTTCACCCATTTAACTCGTCACTGATAATTTTAATAGACTGGGTTTTAATATACAGAGAATTCTATTAATAAGTTTATTCATTATAATTTGCAGATGGGTTTATTTAATGTAATATATATAATTTTGAAGCCAGCCGTGGCACACTGGCACAAGCATGTGATGTAAACGTGACCGGTTCGATTCCCACTCGAGGAAACGAATTATTTATTATAACATTATCATTTCCTCGCGCTGGAAACGAGATCGTCCTGCTCTGGCGAAATGAAAATAGTGTTTTTTTTATTGCTTTTTTTACACTTTTTTTAAATTTTTTCCTAATGAGGAATTGTGCACAATAAAGTGTAAATAAATAAATAAATTTCGTATAATTTTTAGTACGCTCATATGCACTTTATTAAGTTAAGTTTTATTATGGCTATTAAATCACTTTTAATAGACTTTAAATATATATAAATTTCAATCAGAACAGTTCTGGAATCACGACGATCGTTTAATTTCTAAAATATATATCTAGGTACCTTGCTCAGTTTATTTAGGTGAACAATTCTAAACTACCACTATTATATTATTTCATATGTTAAATTCAAACAAAACTCTGCACATCCTAGATCTCATATCTAATTGTGTTAGTCAGTTATTTATTCTTTGTGTTCGGCGCGAAGCCAAATAATAATATGATTTAGCGTTCTCGACCGCGTCAGGCGCCACTCTCTTAAACTAACACCGCTTTGTGGTGTAATTATATAATTATTTTAAATTATTTTAAACTTAGAGCATCACTCAGTTCTACATATTTTTTTTATTACTATTAAATAAAACACTCCACGGACATAGGTGGTTTCTGCCCTTTTTCACTTTTTTTTTTTTTTAAATTTTTATTTATTTGATATTATTTCAATATACTCCTTAACTTGTGTAGAATAATTGAGGATTTCTTTTGATTTGGTTTGTTCTAGTCAACATGTTTATCAACACTCTAAATATATATATATATACGATTTTATTTATTTCACCTATGTGATATATAGGTGAAATAAATAAAAATATATATTAACTTTTCCATAAGTATTAGACCAAAAAGTAACCTAGACAGATAATATTTTAAAATACGGCGACAGTGTTATGCTTACATTTAATTTCATTGAAATTTTGTACAATCATTTTTTTATCTTTAGTTCAATTTCCTCAGTTAAACTTAACAGGAAACTTATGGTCCGGAGAAGAATAAAAACTATTTAAGGGACATTATCACAAAAGCTGGCCAGCTAGCATTTAATGTGAGCGAGTGAGTCATTCAAAGGCAAAGCTTGTTTGGTATTCGGGGTGCATGTACAGGAGAGCAGACGGCGCCTACCAATTCTAACAATGAGCGGCGTGACGGCCCCGACATCTATCAACGGGGACCCGGGGCGCAACTTGTCATGTCTCTTTTAAATATTGAGACATATCGTTTTGTACATTGTTTATATATAAACATTACTTATTTCTGGCTCTTTGGCTAATTAAAATAAGTCATTTTTTTTTTAAAATCGATCCAATAAAATAAGAAAGAGTTATGAGAATCACAAGATGGACACTCGAATATCGAAAATATTAAATTTTATAACTGTAATAACTTTTATAGCCAGTGAGACCGCAGATGTCCAAGCATTAATAAAATTATTTTCGTTACAATCAACGTGTCTAATTCTAGAATTACTAATCTCCTGATTAATGTATCGATGTAAACAATATTCTAACCTACATTCTCCAATTTACTCATGACTACATAAATACGGAGGTGGATTCCGATCTGCGTCAAGTCTGAGGAGTCGAGGAGCCACAAAATACTCCATAAAACAATGGTTCGAGACCAATATTTAACAAAATATGGCTTGATAAAATATTAAATTATCACAATTTCTATGAGTAAAATTTTCAGAGTAATTTCTGGCATATTTTACTTTAGTCTGTCTGTCACAGACTAATAAACTTTAGTCCACTTCTGCCAAATTCTGTTGCCATCGCGTGTTGAGTGGCGGGACTCGGGGAATGGACTATCTAAGCACTAGGTTTTCAGTTTCCCTCTGCCTACCTTAAACTAAATTATTATTTCGAATATTGTTCATATTCAAAAATTATTCGGAAGTTATGCGAATTTTTCCTATTTAAATATGTTTTTACAAACATTATTATGGATTGATGATTATGATTAACAGAAGTAAATAAATGTATTTTTGCTATATTTCTTTATTTGATTCGTAATGTATTTTTATCAAAAAAAATTATAACTCATTATATTTATTATAATAATATGAATATTCAAGTAGAGGAAGCGAGATGTGTTTTATATATATTTCGTTATCTAGCTGATTGGCTTTATTAGGCTCACAACGCGGAAGTAGACGATAAATAATTGCTTATTGAGTACAGTTTTCGAGTTGACGGCGGCGACACCGGTTATGCGACATCGAAAACGATTTGTGAGATGTATTATTAAAAAAATAAATAAAACAAATATTTAATTGACGCGAAATTTGGCAATTGATTTTCAAGGATTAATGTTTAAAAAATAAACATTACTTTATTATGTTATGTAATGCATATATTAATATAATGAGGTCGTCCTGGTGCAGCGGCACAAGGGTGTGACTGTAACGTGATGGTTGTGGGATCGCCACTCGAGGAAGTGAAATATTTATGTACGTATATGTTTACATTTCATCGCTCTGGCGTCGAGGCAAAACGCGGCGTTGAGTTCTCCCAATCAACACGTAATGCCTCCAGAATTCATCAGAAAGTTAAATGCTGAATCAAACGACATTATCCTTTATAATTAGTTAGATTTTGCAAAGAAGTAAGTCAAACAATGAACATAATCTTTCTATATTTCACTAAAATGCCATGAAATAATAATTGCTATAATTTTATAAATAATAGATTGTGTTATTAGAATCAAGGATTATATTTAATTAGAAGATGAAATGGCAGCTGATATACGGATGCGATCAGATCACGCGAGAACTGATACTATCTGATGACTGGTTGACGGCTTTATTTGACCACACAGCGAAATTAATTCAATTATTCATCTGCAACAGAAGTTAACATTATATATAGGGGAATAAACAAAATAAATCAAATCAGCTTTACGCTGTATCCCGCACACTCTAGTGTAGGCAGAGGGAACCTAGTGTTAAGACACTCTGTTCCCCCTTTCCGCCGCCGCTTTGCTTTGACACAGCGAAGAAATAGAAATATAAATTTAAATACATATTTCATTGCCTCGAGTGGGGATCGAACTATCAATCTGTCGCGTTTACAGCTACACTTTGCGCCCCTGCGCCACGAATGGCCTCTGAAAATATAAGTACTCAAAATTAATATAAATAAAAAAATCATAATATAAATGAATATAATATTTTACTTTCAATTTATTAAACTTCGACAGATGTAACAGATTTCTGGCTTATTCATATCAGCGTAAAATGCTAATCATTGTAATTGCGTATATCGTTTATATTTCTTTTTTTATTATGTATTTCCTGAATAATATAATATAATCGCTTATTGCATAATAAATATTAACAATGTGTTATAAAATGCTATTTTAAGTTCAAAAAGAATATAATGTTTTAACGACTCACTAATATTTACACGTGGCTTCACCCACTTTTTCAAACCGAGTTAACTAATAGATGTGTGCATTCTATGTGCCCCAAGTAACTCTGGTCGCAGGTCTGGTAGGTACAGCATATATCGAAACGATTAACGTGATGTAAATTCTCAATCAAAAACAAAAAAAATATTTCAATTCGAACCAGCAGTTCCTGAGATTAAAGCAATCAACCAAACAAACTCACCAGTACACCAATATTTTATTCACACACTTTTATTTCATATGAAACTCACGCAACGAGGACCTTAAGCTGCGGCGTTATGGGGCCCTAGCGTAAGCAAGTGGTGTCGATAAATCAGTCTCGATCTGATAGGTGACATCACCGTTTGCGGCCGACCTTCCAGTTAATAGCATCATACATTTCCATAGTGCCTGTTTAACTGGAGCAAAGTGTTTTAAAATATTCTATTTTGGCGTAACATACGCGCGGCATATAATTTTCCTAGCAAATTTTAACCCGGCAAATTTCCAACTGTATTGCAATTCCATTTGAACAAATTTAATAATTTACACGTCAAAAATATCATGAATATCTATCAATTACGTTTATTGTTTGTTCATAATTTTATTATAAAAAATATTTATGGGTATTTAGTGAAAAAAAATGTTTCAAATTTTATTTCGTTTCGTTTAAATTATCGTTGCTTTCATCTCTAGTTATTTTTACTAGAAATATTATTTTTATAATAAGCTTATAGTGTGTGATTCTTATAATAAGCTTATAGTGTACGGCAGATAGAACCTTATCACAGTCTCGGCGTCATTTACCTTCAACAAATATTTAAGATATTATGCATTGAGCTAAGTCACAATTGTAATAAATACATATATAAACAGAAAGCATCGAATCCACAATCATCACTCAAATCCTCTAGTACTTGAGAAAAGCGTTCAATTATCACCTCTATTTTCCTTACTGACCTTACAGAACAAAGTGACCCGTAAGTTAGTAAAATCCGCTTAAAAGCTTTAAATTGGAAAAGAGCGCGCCCTACGTATGCGTATACAAATATAAAAATTGGAAGAGTTGAGAAACGACGGTAAACGTGTGCGCCGGCGCACATTCAGTGGCCCACAAGTCGCCGTGTCGTGCGCTCCGCTCTAGAGCCGCCCTGACCCACGCCGTCGACGTCGAAACCGAACGTTTTTACGATTCGAACGTATTTACGATTCGTTTGAAACTCCCCGTCCAATTCAATCAATAAATGCGTTGATCGATTTCATTTAATAACAAAATAAATTTATTTTTTTTAGTAAATTTATCATTTGTCGCTAGGGCATCAAATTTCATATTATCAAAACACGTGTTTATATATAGTTAGCGCGAACAAAACGCGGTATCGGCTGATCCACGTTTTTCGTGAATAAATTAGCGGCGGAGCTTCGCGTGAAATTTCACTTTTTACCGACAAGGACTGACTGATACATCGCCATGTCTACGAGTCTATGTTACACGAAATGGAAAATTGATATGAGTAAGTGTACTTAGCTTTTAGATCTATTTCTAGCTTTATTTGTTTTTTTTTTCATATGTTCAAATATTTAAAAATATATTTTTATTAATAAAAAGAATATTTTTCGTACGTTTTATAGAGAAACGTCAAACTCTGTTACGATCTAAGATATTAATTCAATATATTTCTTGAGAGATCAGCTTGATGTTGATCTTATTTATTTATTTATGCAGATGCTAAGTGACGTTTGATTTGTTAATTTACTTATTTTTAAATATTTCAACTATAAATTTCGTGTTTAAGAAACTAGTTTAAAGATATATATAAAAATAGTGTGGGCATCAGGTTATACATTGAACAAAAGAGCTACGGACAGTGGCACTAAATAACACTCTTGTTTATATATTTACATATTCATTAAATATTATTTTGAATTTTAATAATATAATATATTAATAAATAACTTAAAATTAGTATTAATATATATATTATTTAAATATATATTTTTTAAATTACTTGACAAATCTTCAATTGCAACATAATGTAACAAACAATTCATTGATAATACTCTTTCATTCATTAATTTGCACGTCGTCGTGTGAACTGCGATAGCGCCGAAGAAGCGATAGTGATAATGTCTAGAAAATAATATATTAATATAGAAATTATTATTATATATTATAAAATAGTTTATTAATAATAAAGTTCATAATTATAGAGACAATTTCTCATTTGCAATGCTGTAATCTGTAATGCTGTATATTTAAAAAAAAACCATCCATTATTGTTTCCTAATTAGAGAAAGAATAAAAACTATTTATATTTGCATTCAATCACATTTATGTCACATAATTGTGTTATTAAAATGCGAAAAAAATTAAAATATTTTGACAAATGTCAAATGTTTGACAAAATTGATATTATAAATAGGTATGTACAAAGAGAAGGCAAAAACTTTATAAAATTTATAAAAACCAAAGATAACATATAATTAGAAATTTCTTTTAAAGCGTGACTTTTGCATAGTTTGACTTGATTTTTCAGTTTTAGGTGAATGACTCGAGTTGGAGATGTGCTAATTTTCGCTTTTGTCACTGGTTAGCGGGACACGCGGTTTCCTATTAGTTATTTAAGAGACCTTGCGAAGCCGACTTGCAAATTGTTTCAGTTTATATGTTTGTATTGATATGAAAAACTCGTGGATCTTACGTGGGTGAAAAATACACATGCATATTTTGTAAGATTTCACTTTCGAATAGAGATACTGAAAAATAAGTACTAATACGCGTGAAGGTCGTTGACTGTAAGCTATGATAATTAAATGAAAAAAAGATAAATGAATTTAGGCAACGTTTTAAATATAGTGTAATATTACATATTACAATTATTATAATCATTGACGAATTACTTGTATATTCTAGGTATATATTATTTGGGTCTAATAAGAAATTTTATGAATTTTACTATTGATACATTCTAAATTAAAATGAAATGAAAATAATTAATATTAAGAAATATAAATTAACTATGTTATTTTCTCATACACTTAAAATTCTATGTTTTATATTCATCTTTTCTTGCAAATAGAGAGACAACATTAGCAAAACTTTATCTCGAGTTACTAGTTGATGTACACTCATCATATCTTAATATTGTCTTTTCCTCATAAAAATATAAATAAATATTATTTGCTAAGTTTAGAGAAAAAATATATCATTTTATATTATATATATTTTCTTACACGAGTAAAAATTTATCTTTAAACGAAAAGCTAACAATATATTATCATTATCTCAAGAAAATTTAGATTTCTGTCCACACTAAACTCGAAACAGAGACAGAGAGTTGTACAAAATTTTCTTTCATTAAGAATTGAGTCACACAATCTGATAGTAGGTAATTGTGCCATCAATATAGGCCATGAGTAGGCGCTATGTTGTCCTCGCGAATAATCCTGGGTCATTTGTATTAATTAAAGTGCCGTTATTTAATTTACAACACTTTCGTGAGAAATATCTGGCTAGTGTGTATGTATTTTAATGGTTGCTTCAATCAAAAACCGACTAAAATAATTGAACAGTTAAAATGATCAAAAGTGCAGTGTAAATTTGCTTTAATCTATTTTTTTTGCACTTAAATATTTAAAACTACGTGGAAAAAAATTAAAACAAAAAGCCTTATATATAACTCTATAACAAATTAAGGTTAATATAGTCAAAAGTGTAGCTTAAAAATGTTTTTCTTATGTAATTAATTTATAATAATGCAAATTATTATTTATTAATAAATGTCAATAATATAATTTCAGTTAGTTTTTCCATATTAAAGAAATGGTATGGGTCGTTATTTTTTTTATATAATGACCCATACCGTTTTTTAGAACTGTTTCTTGAAGCCCAGTCGTGGCGCAGGGGCAAATGCGTTTGGCTGTAAACGCGACAGGATTCGATTCCTACTAGAGGAAATAAAAAATTAAATATTATCTTTTCTCCGATCTGGTGTCGAGGCAAAGTACAACATTGAATTCTACCATTCAGCACACAATGCCTCCAGAATTCGCCTGCCGTGCCACATGTTGGATACAGCGTGGAAGCTAAAGAAAAAGAAGAGAAAAACAAAAAAACTTTTGATTAATCAATGACACATGAGTATTTATTAATGATATACACATAATATGTACGTATAGGTACAGTTATTTAGATGCAGTCATATTTCACAATCACAGGCGTCTGTTTCGTACCTCGGCAACGATAAAAGCAGCTGGATTACGTCAACGAAATGGGTTAAATGGACTATAGTAATAAAACTAGCCCTCGCCGTGAACTCGCCAGTCGACGATCCGCGGCCCCCGTGAAGGTCATACACACATACAGTATAGACAGGATTGCTTATTTATTGTATATATTAGGTCGTTCACATATTATTTTTAAGAAAAAAATTAAATAAAAGTAATTAATTAAGTTGTTAACCAAATATATAAATAGTAATTAATATATTTTAGTACACACGAAAAAAAATTAAAGACTACAAAGTGTGGAATCACCACAGCGTTTTCACTTTCGTTTACATTTAAATAATGTCGAGGCCGAACGTAACAAATGGTTAAATAAAAGAAAACCTTTGCTTTTATTATTGGTGCTAAAATTTCTCTATTCATAGCGTCGAACGTAACTTGGAGTCTTGAATAAAACTGTTATACAATATTAGATCTATTGATTGTAAAAATATCAATTTAGGTTTTTTGCAATTTCTTTCAAATGCTAGTGTTAGGAGACCGTGTCATTTTTAGCAAAAAAAAGAGGGGGGGGGGGGTGTATAAAGCCACCAAATTTAATTATTTAAAATTCTTTTCTAGATATTCAAAACACGAAATGTTTACAAAAGAATCGAGCAGAATGTATGACTTCTATGTCAAAATGTCAGTTTATTTTCTAAACGATGCTATCTATCTATGTACTATACACATGTCTTGGATCGCCGTTATTAAAATGTTTAAATAATAGTAATTTTAACACCAAAAGAAACATGTATAAAAATATAATGAACATTTTCTCTATTATCTAGAAGCAGTTGGTGCAAAATGATCGGATAATAGAAGTATCACATATGAATACTTGAATAATAATGATAAGAGCGGTCGATGAACGTGTGATCGTGAACTTGGCTCTGTAGCCTTCGTTTTGTCTATATAAATATTTTATTGTTGCCTCAACAGTTGTTGCATTTATAATGACAGTGGCCATTTATAACGTACGCTCATTTTAATGTTATTTAAACATTTAATAGACAAATGGGCGATCAAGTTATATTCGTAGTTTTTTTTTTTGATAGATTTTTGTATAATAGCTTCGCTTCCCGCAAACAGCCGGGTAGACAGAGGACTTAGTGTTAAGAAACTTTTCGCAAAATTCGCGTTTAGTGGCGGAATTTAACGCCGCACTTTGTCTACACCAAACTTGGATAGAAGAAATGAATGAATAAATAAATATTTCATTTCCTCGAGTGGAAATCGAACATACACTCAATCTTTAATATGTACAATTATTCTTCCAAATGTGTTTCTTTTTTTATTAAAAGAAACTACGTCCACGATTTTTGGACATTGGACAAAAAAAATTGTCCAAATGTGATTAGCAACCACAACTATCAAGGCAACAGCTGGCACTTCTACAGAAGTATAGAGACTGTTCAAAAATATGTATTCCAAATGTGTTTAAATAAAAAAATAAAAATGTCATATTATTAAAACATTTAAATACATTGCTATAATTTTTTTTTTCTTCCATACCAACAGCTAACTTTAATATGTAAATCTAACCCATTGGCCGAACCACTAGCCCCAATATTTGTACACAATTTCATGATACATTTATAAATATTTGGTCTGAAATATTTATAAGTAAATTTATGGGATCATGTTCGATACAGTAGATTTTATAACTGGCCTACTTATACGTTTTAAAACGCTCCAGAGCTACGGATGTAGATGGATTTTATCATGTTGATATACTTTATTGAGTAAATTTAAGTTTTGTATCATAATACTTTTACTTTACTTCCTATTCTCGTCTGGTTGAGCATAAATATTGAACCCTAGGTTTGATATTATATTACTATTTAAATATAATTTGTATTTAATATTTTCTATGTAACACGGGGATATAAGGCCCCGTTCATACGTAGAAAAAAAAATATTATAACAGAATCACTACTATTTGTTCAGAACTAAAGTAAATTGGTTTACTATTGGTATTCAATCAGTACGTAGCGCGGCGACTCACCCGTCTGACACGATGCCCCAAATATCGCGGTTCAATAAAACATCTCGTCGAAAACGACTTTCCGTGAACTTGCGCACACCCGAGCAATGAAAGCTATATATATAAAAATAGCACAAATATTAACTTACAAATATACTTGTATATGTATAGATAGAATTAAGCGCGTAATAGATTACTATAGAAATTGCTATCTATAAATGACATTTTATCATTTATACTAGGTTTAAATGTTAATTTATGTTTAGGTTACAAGAATACAAGCTGGCACTATAAATAATACAAAAATATGCAGTATCACTGCTCGCTATTCCGGCGCTGCGCCGCTACCAGAGCGCTGTGATTTTATTTTACTAACTAGAACGATATAGACAACTATTTTGTTAAATAACTAAATGTCATTTGTAATTGTCTTTATTTTTAGATTTTTATTTATTATATTAAATATGATTATTTAGATTGTCGCTGTCATTTAGATTTAACGATAACTATATATTATTATGTTATTAAAAAACAAATTAATCTTGTTTCTAACAGAATACACAAATTCAAGACTCAAGAATCACTGTATACAATATTTTATCATTAAAATTTATATACATAGAAACACATTACAAATTTTATTATTCTTCATGTTTGTGTATACATGATAAATAAAAAAAAACAACATTAGGGTGGGCAGAGCGAACCTAGAGATAAAACTCTCCGTGTCCAATTTTCAACTGTATTACCGAGGCACTGCGTGTTGAGAGGTGGAATTCATAGCTACGCTTTACCTCGACACCAGAGTGAATAAATTAAAATATAAATTTAAAATATATTATTATATATCTTTCCTCGAGTGGGGATCGTACCCACGTCCAGTCCAGTTTTAACCACACGCACACACTTGACTCTCTTCGACTGGCCTCACATGGGATGGCAAGTATATTCATATATATCTATACAGCTTAGTTTCATATGAATATAAAATGGTATCTATAGTAACTCAAGCGCTAATGGTGTTAAAGGTGATAGTTTAAGTCGATGACTTCCCTAGACTATATGAACGCACGCAGACGCACTTCGCAGCGAGGCACGTCGCGTCGCGTCGCACGCTCGAGCGTTAGTGTCGTAAAGTTTATCAATTTGGTCAAGTTTATTGAGCAACTCATACCCGATCACGTCAGGAGAGGTGCGCAAAATCGTTAATAATTTCCCAAGATACCTACATACATACATACATATATACATACAAGTATATTAGTGATATCTATAATTACTTCTAAGAGAAGGGAAAGTGTCATGATAGTTGCGATATTCCTGACATTTCTGGATTATTTATTCTTATTAGGTTTAAGTATGTATTTCTTGTTTTTTGTACAAAATGTTGATAATAAATGTTCCAAGATTGGTTGAGGCCAGTCGTGGCATCGTGGCAAAGACATGTGACTTTAAACACGACAGAGTGTGGGTTCGATTCCCATTCGAGGCAATGAAATATTTACTATTTTAATTCTTTGCGATGGTATTGATGCAAAGCGTGGCAAAAAGTAGGGTGCGGAGAGTCTTAACCTTATGCCTTATATATAAGAGGCCGTCGTAGAGCCATAGCCCAATAGTGCCGTCCGCAAACGCGACGGTTGTGGGTTCGATTCCCACTCGAGGAAGTCAAATATTTCTTTACGTTTATATTTCCATTTTTTTTGGGGAACGGAGTGTCTTAACACCGAGGTTCCCTCTGCCTACCCTGCTGTGTGCGGGATACAATATATGTATCGTTCTAATAAGAAATTCTCATTAGCCTTAGTTTATCGAGTCTCTTTGATTACTTCGCGATACGCCAATAGTAAATAATCCGCCCGCCCACGCCCTTTCAAGTTCTCCCATTGACAGTGCTCAGTATAGATATGTAATTTATTTATACATTTCCCCGGAAACGTAACTTGCTTTATTTTATGAATCAAGTGCATCCTACGTACTAGGAAATATATTTTTATGAATTTCATTTCTATATGTAGGTTATTCGATATGTTTTACGATAAATAAAACCGTTTCGTTATTGATACAGCCAAATTTATAGTCTATTTATACACAGACAGATAAGAAACTCAAGATGAATCTCTTCAAAAGTGGTTTGGGTTTGTGAGTGATGGTTCAATTTTATTGTAAAAAGTCACGTAGACGATAGAAAACGAATTAAAACTATATATTTTTTGTAATTTTTAGTCCATTCAAAATAATATGTGTTTTAACATCTGAAACGTAAAAACCAGATAAAAAGGAAACAACATTTAAATTAATTTCATGTATATTTACCTACATATTATCTTTTTAAGAATAATCGCTATCTATATAAATATTATATATTGATTTTTAAAAATTGCTTTACGCACTATATCCTAATACGATTGACCGTTTATTATATAATTTAATATCATATGCAGTTTTACTTTATCTATAACGTTGACATCTTAAGTCGACGATATCCTCTCGGCTTTGCATCGTCACGTGACACGGCAGGTAATCTCGTGAATGATTATGTTCCGTCGTCGGCCTTGGCATCTTCAAAATCATATGTTTATTATAATTGTAAAAAAATAAATAAATCAAATAGCGCTATATCCCGCACACATTAGGGCAGGCAGAGGGAATCTAATCTTACGACACTCCGTTTCCCACTTTCCGCTGAATTCCGAAGGCATTGCATTTTGAATAGCGGCACTCAACGCCGCGCTTTGCCGGCGTTCTCGGCACCAGAAGAAATGAACATATAAATTTAAATAAAACTGTTAATACTTCATGTGGGGCTCGCACCCACAACCAATCGTATATACAGTGACACATTTGTGCCCCTGCGCCACGAATGGCATAAAAATTTGAATATAATCACTACATACATTTTTATGTGTGTCAGTCTTCTTGAATATTTAGTGTTATCGGCCACCTACATGTAAAAAATTATATTATAAATACATTTTTAAAAATGTATTTATAATATAATTTTGATTTAGTGTAGTGTAGTAAATCAAATATTAAATACTTCGATATTTCTTTATGTTTTTTCAAATTAAAATGAATGACAAAGAAGGTTAACCACTTAACGGTAGTAAATAATTTCCGACGCGCCCGCACATATTTATTTTTACTACGTGTAAATCTGTGTTTACGTTTAAGGTTAATGGCATTTTAACGTGACACCTTACTTACATGCATTATGCTTTAGTTAACACCTATTGATTGTTCACTAATATGCAACGAATGCGTTTTACGTGTGAATTTTAAATTTAATTAAATAAAAAAATAAGACTGAAAAAATTAAATTTATTTAATGGAATTTCCATTCCATTCAGTTCCATCCCCATAAAGAGGAATAAATGCATATGCACGGCGTTGAGTGCCGCCACTCAACACGCAATGCCTCAAAACTTCGGAAGATGAGGAACGGAGAGTTCTTAACACTAAGTTGCCTACCACGATATATAAAGGATACAGCGTGAAGCTAAAAAAAAAACAAAAGAAGTGAGACTTATAAGTAGATAAATAAGACACTCACATTTTATTTATTTTTTCATTTTGTTGACAGCAAAGACACCACGACGGAGACTTTGACTACATCATTGATATACATATATTAATATTTTCATTTCTTCACTCTGGCACCAAGGCAAAAGCTCGGTGTTGATTTCCGTCACTCAACAACGGAGTGTCTTAATACTATGTACTCTCTGCCTATCCCGCTGTGTGCGGGATACAGCGTGAAGCATTTTTTTTAAATAAGTACTACTATAATACATTTTTAATAATATAATACAAAAATGGTTTTTGCATTCCAAATGAAATGTGCTCATGTGTAAAATAAGAATGTATTCCTATTATGTTACTATACAAGCATCAATGACACCCAAGTCGTGCTAGTGCCAGTGTTCTGATGACACCTTCTAAGCAGTTTCCACTGGCGACCATTGATTTCGCAGAATACCGATCTAAGATCGCATGCCAATGCTGCTCATGCATACACATGCATTTTATTTATTATTTATAGGAATAGATGTGTGTAACATAAATCGGTACGTGTGTAGGCCGCTTTATGTCTGTTTCATGTATTTTGTATGGGAGTTAATAGCTCCCATAGTACGTGCTGTCAAAACAAAACCTAAATATTTTGGTATATTTTTGCTTATATAATACGAAAATAAAGTAATATCAAGCATCTATTAAAATATTAAAATATTTTTACTCTGTGTTCCAAGTTCTAACCAAAATATTAGTAGTTAACGTTCCCATTGTAGAGACGAACGATATCGATATACCGGTTTTCTTGATAAGAATATTAATATACTTAAATTATCCTTAGCGTCATGCGAAAACCTGTAAAAAATCGTAATACATTTTGTATTTTTTTTTAAATTTAATGCTTAGTTTATATGCCAACAGTGATCATAGACGGAACTATTTTATGCATAAATTATATAATGGACGAAGCTTAACTATTTTTAAATAAGCTAACTGCCGGAAAAACCAAATCACATTCATGTTTTGGTCAGTAACAAACTTTGAGTGTTGTAACTCAGATTGCTCAGAAAATGTTCCAGGACTTTGTTTGAAAACATCAAGAAAGGGTCATAATTTTTTTTTAGTAGAAAGTAACGTTAAATTATTTTAGAGAAAATTCATTACTATATGAAAATTTGTAATATTATATATAAACTAAGCTCAAAAAAAGCTAAGCTATAAAATAAGCTCAATGACTGTATAACTGAAATATATCATTATATGTATATAAGCATTAAAACTTTTAAAAGCATTCAGTATAATTTTGGGCCTTAAAGTTCGGAGTGAGTGCCGATATATGGAAATGAAGATATGGAGTACTGTTTTCATCTTTTGGCTGATACACCCCAGTATCAGCTTGAAATTTTCAACGCGTACAAACTAAGCCTCTTGAATCGTTGATAGCCCAATAATATATGTAAGCACTTTGGTTTTGCGTAGAGACTATTCACTGTGCGTTTTCTACCGCATTCATCATAGAGGGAGTGTTCTGAGGAACTGTACAGTACGTCTGTCACAAGCTCGAATATCATACTCACCGTCAGGATTTGTGGAACTTTATTATTGTGCAATTTCGTAGGAACTTCAAAAAGCACGGAGGAACATTTGTACAGGAGGTACCTACTTAATATTGACTTTTGGACAATTTTTGGACTCTGTGAAACAGTCTGTATAGACAATAAAAATGTTCTATATATATGTAATACATACATACATACATACATATATGATACTACATATATACGAAATTAATAATATTTATAATTTATTATTCTATTTTAATTATAAAAATAAATGACTTACAAGATAGTTGCAGACATATTTGGCAATGTGTAGTAGTAATAAAGGAGAACCGGTTACTATATAATATACTGGTAGTTCCTCGGCTTCCGACTCGTGTTACAACTTCATTTGTTTTTGAATATATTAATTAAATTAATGTAATTATTTCTAACAACGTATGGTGTTTTACTTACAATTTTTTAAATATATTAATCAGAATAATTTAAAAAAGAAATGTGGGTTACGTATAATCATAACATGTAAGTATTTGTTCAGTTTCTAATTAAATATTAACACAGCTTCATATTTTATTAATCAAAAAATAATTGGAACGCATTTAGTATGCGTTATTCAGGTGTTACACGTTACATGTTAAATATTTTAATTTTGTAACACGGAGAGTATTAA
Organism: Heliconius aoede; assembly: GCA_037355905.1. Lineage (NCBI taxonomy): Eukaryota > Metazoa > Arthropoda > Insecta > Lepidoptera > Nymphalidae > Heliconius > Heliconius aoede. The sequence goes on along the minus strand of JBAIZZ010000052.1, from coordinate 68,275 downwards.
CATTTCAAATTTAAAATGTAAATATGGATGCTTTTAACAGTGTATATAGTTACCTCGCGTTTACATTAAAATAAACAATAGGGCTAGTTCTGTTTCTATAGAGAATGTTACACAAAAGGAAGTAATAGAGTTAGACAGGAGTTAACTGGCGCTGCAAGTCTCGTAACGGATGACGGATGCCCCCGGCTCTCGGCTAAGGCCTTGTTCTAACTATAGCCTGCGATTTTACGATTTCACCGACGTAAACTCCGTTGTATACAAACAATGTAACAACGTCTCGTTAAATACTGGCTTATTACTGGCGATTTATTGAACAAATAATGTATTAATCTATATGATATTCTATGTTCACTATCTGCTCTCTTTTTACATATTATACCTACTTTGATACAAGTTTTTAATATCCATTTGAAACAAATCTCTTTTTTTTTACATTATAATATCCTTAGTATTTATTACTTTAAAAAATTGTATGTTCCATGTTAAACTATTTTCAATAGTGTAAATTCAATAATTGTAAATAAATTTATACTTAAGAAAAATATGTCGATTTAAAAATTACTAAACATAAAATAGAAGTAAATATTTTACTATATGTATATTATTTTACTTATTACAACGTTTCCGGAAAGCTTTCAACTTATAACTATCACATTAATTGCACGCAGTCGCACATAAAATCTTTATACCTGCAATTATAACAATAAAATAATTACAGTATAAAAAATATACTCCTTTTCATATTATACTTATCCTTTAAATCTTCTCATTTTTGTTGAGTTAAATTATTTTTAATTAATAACGGAATTATTGTTTTAGCGATGTAGAAACTTAATGTATGCACATTCTCGAGATAGGATGACAGGAACTAAGAAAAAGTTGTATGCACCATATGCGTATAAGTTGACTCCAAATCCGTCGCCGTCATCGGTGATCGTGAGACACAACCTGACGCGCCGGACGTCTATACAATATCCAATGGCGCCAAGCCTCTATAAACATTTATTGACTTATTATTCTTTCTACAATTAAGGGAAATATATATAAAAGAAAGATACGACGAGTACAATAAAAAATGCTTTCACTGCAAGAATTCCTGTCACGTAAAATTAATTATTTAAATTATCTTCCCTCAGAGTTGTTGGTTTTAGAAAGATTTTATTAATAGAGTTAGCTGTGTTTTATTTTATAATATATGAAAAAAGACTATGTAGGTAGTGTCTATTTCTGTATTTTAAAATATTTATAGCTTTCTTTTACATTTTTTGTGTGTAATAATTATTTTCTATCTCTATGCCATATTGTTTATAGATATATACATATAAATACAAATTACATTCACGAGTAAAACTGACGTGATAAACGTATGTGAATAATTCTAAAATATAATCATAATATCATCAGTTACAACATAATAACTAATAAAGTTACATATAAAATATTATAATCTTATCTTGATGTAACGAAGATACAAACACTGCGTAAAATTATACAAGAATATGTTTTTATTATTGTCTTGTACACTGTTAGAATTTTCATTTGACTATATTGAAAATATAAGGTTGCTTGAAAGCTTTGTTTAAAACTACTTTGAGATTATATTTAGTATCAATATAAAAATGCTTAAAGGAATTAAAAAATAAATAATACAGTTACAGTTAGTTTTGTGTTTTTAAAAAATTGTTCTATAATTCTTAATGATTACAACAATTTTATGCTACAAATACCTATTGATTTGTCTTATTTATCAGCTTCACGCTGTATCCCGCACACAGCAGGTTAGGCAGTGGGAACCTAGTGTTAAGACACTCCAGTCCCCACTTTCTGCCGAATTCTGGAGGCATTGCGTGTTGAGTGGCAGAACTCAACGCCGCTAATATCTATTGATACTCATTAAATGACTACTTACAAAATATAAAAAGTATTTTATAAAGTATAAAGATTTCAACCTTGTGGCCCCAATGATCGCTTACTTACTCTAAATCTCTCTTATCTATTGTTTAATGATTGCTGTAAAGAGTTTGAGTCTAGTACATACGTCATTTTTAGTCTAGACGCAAATCGGGTCATCGGTGAGATTAGTGCTATATATATACAGTGATATTTTTTTCCTGATAACAATGAAACTACTATTACGTGAAATTATAAGTACTTATGGAAAAATTATTATAAATGACGAAAATTAAAAAGTATTTTGATAAAAAAAAATTGTAAATTACAAGTAGAAATTATAAAAGTCTCCGTTATTCTTTTATGTTTTGTAGTATACTAATATATTATATAATAATACAAATGTCATGACGATACTGAATTGTAACTTTATACATCGAGTCGTCTTATCGAAATATAGATTTGCACAAGTGTATTCAGAAACAAATATAGACCGATTGATATATATTTTCTGCTCGTAAGTAAAAACCTCATTTAAATATTTGTAATAGCATGAATATTAGATGTTAGACAAAGGATTTCTGACATTAAATGGCTGGTCTTTAAATTTTGTGATTTTGTGTAGATAATTTTTTCATAATAATCTAATATGGAGAACTCAAATTTATTATTGGCCATTATGTTTTTCTACATATGAAAAGTATTAAATTTTATTTCTTAGAGGATAACAACTAGTGAACTTCCAAACGAAGAGTTTATCATCACTAATTTTTAGTTTTAAAACCGTCGTGACGACTTACGTGCGTTCCTTAGAAAAATAAACAAAACAAATTTTATTATAAGGAGCCACGTTGCCTGGCGCCTGTCTTATCGCAGGCATGTGGACTCTAACTTGAGACGCTACCCTTCCAATAAATTTATTTCCTAGAATGCACTTATTCTTTTTCCAAAACAGAATAAAAATGTCGTGGTAATTATTTTTTCCTTCTCTACTTGGAGACTAAAAATGATGCGGCAAGTTTTGCAATTTGATTTGAAGGTTTCGTAATAACCATAATATGGCCTTTAAGATATAGCCATCGCGTAAAAAGCTCTGACCTTTATCCATAAATTACGACTTCTGTAAACGTTTGTTTATGGCAAAACGTCATCTGTCAATCAATCCAATTTTGGTGTTCAACTATCGAAATCTTTACCATCTATAGAAATAAAAAAAACTACTGAATTATTTTATAATGATAATATAATTAATGTCATTTTAATTCACGTTACACGCTGACCTTT